>JWHW01003677.1:60971-72678 GCA_000931545.1 Papilio glaucus
TAAGCCACACTTGTCCCTTATAACGCTATTTTTAATCCTATTATTCAACGTCACGCCTAACATACTTCTTAAGGATCGCATCGTCTTTATTTAGTTTAATCAGTTCGTTATAAGTTCTTGTACTTCTTATATCGCCATTCTATAATGTGTCACTATTCTGGTTCGTATAAGTTCTCTTGGAACGTATAAGCTCAATTTTAAGTTGTAATATTGAGTGATTGATGCAACGTTGGGGCGAACACACACTAAATAACTACGATATTAAAAGTCACCGTAACCGACACCAACCAACAAATTCGTTTAATAGCAAAGCAAAAGAACAAGCAAAAAGAAGTGTACCATGTATAAATATATGGTACACTGCTTTACTTCAATATTAGTAAAATTGTTTAGATAAAACTCTCACGGCGATATAATCCTTACAGGATCGTTAGAACTAAACAATTTAAACCGTCCCGACTTTCTAGTCCCCATACATTTCACCACAACCACAAACACTAATCGCCTTCGCAACATTTTGTTTTCACATCCCATTTCTCGTGAATGTGATTTTGATGTGATGGTGACATCAATGAAAGTGAACATCACTTTATGAAAGCATGCTTACGCTAGTTATTTATAAACACACAAACAGACATAAAAAAACTTGCACCGATGGAATCCCATTTATAATTAACTTTTATTGGCAAATTATAACATAATATTGGTTAATGATGTAATTATTTTAAGATTATACTTATTCCTAAAATAGAATATAGCTTGCAATATTATATCTCTTTTTGCAGAATTTATGAAGTGCATTAAATGAAGTCTTGCGTAAACACGTATCCGGGTATGATTGGCGCGTTCTAGGCCTATTTATCTATGTCAACATTTTACATGTTCAATTAGCGTATTATTACATATATTTACAATGAAAAAATAGCAGTACTGTTTGAATGGTGTGAAAAAAACGCAGTAAACATCAAATAGCTATTTTTAAACTTTTAAGTTATTTTTATTATATGAATAATTCATAATAGAGTTGTGATTAGCAAATTGTTTTTAAAGATAAAAGGTAAATACCGATGTTAATTTGTTCAGTCTAATTAGGGTAAATGAGGTACGGGCTTATTTTACTTAAATCTTGATATTTTTAATACCATAGGACAAAAGAGCAATGGGTCGCCTTATTAAGCATTTTTTTTTTAATTTAGTGATTATTTTATGTATAGATTTATAAGGCTCAATAATATTAATCAGTTTGGTTAATGACGGTTGTCTTATGTAGTAGAAGTATTTGTAACTGACAAATATTTACACTTAGCGCTATGCCTCACTAGGGTGCCATGACCAACCAGCGATCCAAACCTGGTTATCTGTGGCGTTCAATATGTATTAAGAAAACTCTGGCGTCTGGTTGGCGACTGAGTGAGTGCGGTAAGCTATGAGCAGCATTGCCTGCGTTCATTTTACTCTGGCGGTCTAGCAAGGTCTGTATCCAGTCGCCACTTAGCAAATCGTAGCTCGTGGCCACCCTTACAAATTGTCGACGTCAACAAACCGTGACCAAGTGAGTTACCTACCATAAATTTCGATATTAACTGTTTGGATACGCAGCCGGCGATGTTGTAATGGCGTCCCAGTGACGCATAGCTCTTAGACTTATGAATGATGCGAGAGAGAGTGTCAGTGTGGACAGTCGTTAATTTCTGACTGCCTAGTCGGGTGGCAGGTGGGACGGTTCTCATAATTTTAATTAGAGCACAAACTTTACTAACAAAATTGTATTTTATGATTTATGTTTCACTGAATAAAGAATATATTTTAAATAAACATTCAATACCGAGCGGCCGAGCAAGATTTCTTTGCTTGCGATTAGATTTATTGAAAGTCTCGTGGTCAGATAAATTAGATCCATGCAGACAAAGTTAATATCATCCAGTTCAGGTCTTTATGCGCAATTTCCTGGCTTTGTATCGGGCGTGCCTACATCAAGTGGGCGTTCTTCCTTATTGCCGTTGAATTTGTACCATTTAGTTGTCTGTTAAAAGGTTTTATTATTCTTTTATAATGAATAAACTTGCGCAACACACAATCCCACCTAATATTAATTGTTACTTTATCATCATTCATCCAATTTTCACCTAAGACATGTGCATACACGTCTGTTTGACCTGAATCTGGGTGTAATTATCTATTTAAGTACATACTTACATATGTATTTGCAAAAGAAAACTTGTATATGTAGTATATCAGGTATCTGGTTTTCATAGTACAAGCTCTGCTTAATTTCCAATCAGATGGCCGTGTGGAAATAATGTCCCAGGCTATTTCTTATTTATTATATAATACCATACGTACCCGAAAAATATCCCTCTTGTCAGTCGAGCAAAAATATGCATAATTGTAATCCTGAATCTTATTACATAATATAAATACATATTAAACTAGTAAAATTTGCTAATGACTAATTAATCTTTCTTCGTTATTCCCATTTAGCTTTACTATATTCGCTCTGGTTTACCGATTTCAATTACTTTAAAAAGAACATTAAAACACATTAATGACAATGAAATGTGGTCATTAAGGACCGAGGTAGGCGTGACTCTAAACGAGAAAGTAAATAGGTATGGGATTGCAAATTAAGGTGAAAGAGTGATTTAAACGTAAATATTATGACTCAACACTGAAACTTCGACATTAAAAGTGTGAGTGAATTAAGAAAAAGTTACGAAGAACGAGGTCGGGTCAGATTAACGATTTATTAAAAAAAGCCAAATAAAATGTTTTCGTTACTGATGAAGATGTTTACTTAGTTACATGGATTTTAGTGAACCAAACAAATTTTGACAGGAAAGGACAGGTTTTTTTTCTTTTATAGAAGAAGCTGGCAAACGAGCAAGCGGTTCATCCAATCTTAAGTAACCGCTAACCATAGGCAACTGTAAAAAAAGCTAATGAGTTGCGGATGCGTTGTCAATCTTTATGGACAGAGAAGGGGATAAACAGGAAAAAGAATATTTCCTTTTCGTATCCATCCCCTGTTCTTCAAATCCTGTTCCTTCCCATCCTATTCTTATTAGAAAAGGGTGAGAAGGGGAAAAGGCATTAGGCCTCCGGCACCTCACTCATCGGCCCATTCGTGCAACTTATATGTTGTTGTGGGCTCTATCACCTAACAGTGATATTATTGTATTGAAATTTTCCCCCCCAGATCGTTTTTTCGTATAGCTTTTTACACAGCAAGATGTGATTTGTAAACAAAGGTTTTTACGTTAAAATTAGTAAATTCCAAAATATTTTCGTAAAACAGATTTTACTAATATTAACTTCGAACATAAGCTATCCACATTACACAATGTCACATCACTTTATCTGAGGATTTCTACAAAATTATAACATTTCCGATGAAAGTATAAAGAGTGTAATGGCCGCCATGTTTGGGAAATGACGTTTGTTTGTTTACAACAATCATATCTTGCAAGAAAAAAGGTATAAATCTCCCAAAATAGTGTTGGTATCTCTGAATAAACCATATCTATAATTTTACAACTATAACTAGATAGTTAAAAGTCGAATCTGCAGCAGTTTCTGCTGTGTTTATTTTCTTATTAAAACTTGATGTGTCGCAATTATTTATATTGAATTAAAGATAATTCCCGCCAAGGTCGTAGATTTTATCGATCGCACTGACGAGACAGTGTTGTCATATTTTAAATGCACAATTGGCCGACCTCTAAATCGCAAATTCTATTTCTCTGTTACTGTATTTTATTATTTCAACCTCAATAATTCACCCCGATGGACATTTATTTTTGTATGCAGTAAACATCGGTCTGAATCTTGTTTGTAAAGCTTTTAATACGGAATCTGACAAGAAAACTTAATTAAATCGATTACTCGAATGATTATTATGACGTGAATATATTGAACTGTGCAATTTAGCATGTAGAGCTGATTTCTATATGGATGGTATGTTATGCTTCCTGAATTGTTTTAATAAAGCACCATATTGTTGGATTATGATTTCAAAACTTCTGTATTATATTTGCACAATACTAATTTATTATGGTAGTGGCGTTATCTTTATAGAACAAATACAATACTTTGTTTCTACTAAAATATTTCTGGATACTACTAAATTGATTATGGATCAACCGTTACCTTGATTTAAACTAACAAAACTTATTTACTTCTGGGTAAGCTGTTATAAAATGTTAATTAAGACAAATAAATTACACGTTACAACCAAATTTACCTTAGGATAAAGGATCAGAGATATCTTGCACCAATTAAGGCTGCAGAGGGGTGATGATTCAATCGCTGTTCTAGTGTTGAAGTCATTGATAAGATATCGTTACTACATATAATAAAAAACATCTGAACGTAATGCAAATGGATGAAGAGAACACATCATGTAAAGTACCAAGGTTCTATGTTCTGAAGCAACTAGCGAACCGATTGCGAGTGAAAGTGATGTTGCAATTGGTACTTAGACTTGGCACGTGTGAGAAACGTTTGCACAGACAACTCAATTTCTTTACATGAAATATGGTATGGGTATGTAAAAATTACATGCGAAACTATGTAAATGTAAGATAAATGTTGTCTTCTGAGAACATACTTGCAGGAGCTGGGTAACCAACATAAACAAATGAAGTCAACATTTTCCTGAATAAATCTAACAAACTTTTTGTATTACATATCTTTTATGCTGTATGTGCTTGAACCTTTTCCCAGTAGGTGGTGCTGCCGTCGGGGTTGCAGGATTAGTTTTTATTTTTTTTGACAAATAACGAAAATACATTCGCTTATAGCCGATGTGGATAAGCGAATGTTCATGCCAAGGCAACGTTTGCGGGGTATATAATAAATCTGCCTTTTTTAATATGTTTCCCCATTGGGACACAGGAGCCCCTTCTGGGAATGGGCCGTAATCCACCACGCTGGACATGATGTCACATGTGTTGGAATTTGGTGGTTCTAAAACATGCTAGTTTCCTCACGATGTTTTCCTTCACCATTTTTGGAGCAATGGTGATAATATAACTTACAAAGTAAAGCGCCTGCCTAGGTTCGAACCCGCGACCTACAGTACGTAAGTCGGGGCCTAAAACACTGGGCTATCACTGCTCCGCCCTCTGTGGTACAGACAGAAACCTCAGTATCTGTCACAATTGAGCAGCATCGATCAGGCGAGTGCTAAGAGCTTATTAGATGTGATTCACACCCCTACCTTTTGATTTTGTTTTTATGTATTCCTTTTGACCTTAAATAAAATTATAACTCATCAATCTGCCTGAATAGAATGCAAGGGGAAAGGCTTCTGTTGCCTTTTTAATTGCTGTAACGGAATGGTATAGTTAGCCGCTTTTCGCAACGGCTGCAATCAATGTAACGGTGGGTTATAAAATATTCAATATATTAACTTCGTTTGCCTTCGCTAAAGATGTTCCCAAAAACTATTGGCCCTGATTGGATCGACGCCACCGCTGTACTGTATTACAAGTATATTTGGCACAATGCAATAACCCTAACAATTTGATATGATAAATTATTTTATCATAATTTTGTTATATGCGATAGAACGAATAACAATTATCAGTCAAAATGAAATGATTTGATGATATTTTGTAAGTAAATGTCGACAGTTAAGCTTTAATAATCGGAGTCTGGAGTAAAGACAATTAAGCTCTTTGAACCCGTTTTCAAGTCAAGTCAAGATTAAACAATTTGGTATAAAGTAACTCGTCTGTGTGATTAAAAAAAAACGAACAGAAGTACAAAACACGTTTAGATTATTTTCATAATAATTTAAATTGGGTACATCTTAGAGCCTCTACACACTCAGCGGACGCGGACTGATTTAGCGTATCGCTCACTCAAAAATATATGTATAAAAATGATTTCATACGCACTACGGCGGCTGCCGTCGGCTCCACAAGGCTGACCATGCACTTACTATACGCACTACGCAGATCCGGATGGATCCGGTGTTCGCATCCGCTCACTCAAAAATATGTATGAAAAAAATACATACGCATTACGGCTGCTGTCGGCGGCTATACTATAAACCGCTATCCGCGCCGTGTCCGCATCCGCTCAGTGTGTAGGGATCTTTTATTTTATAACCAAAGAATTCGATAACAATAAATAAACTTCACATGCTTATTAAAGTTGTAAATATGTAACGATTATTTCCATTACACTAAACACAAAGTTAAACAGTTACATTGCCAGACTATTACGGTCGCGAAGTTAAATATAGACTCTATTTCTGTACTATTGGAACATACAAATATGAACCACACTCTCTTGCTATCTATTACAATTGGCATAAGCATTCTCTGAAAGTTTAAGCGTGCGACACGTTTGTTTGGAGACAATTCGTTACATGTGAGAGAAGGACATTGTAACTAGGAGCAAATAAAGAGAGATGTACATTAAAAATTATTGTATAAACTATTTTTTATTGTATTTCTTTTAAGGACAGAGGATTTTTTTTCTCTTCTTCTAACTTCTTTCTTAAGCTTTCATTAACCACTAACGTTTGTTTTTTGGATTGATTGGTTCGGTTACCACATTTAAGATTATAAAGTGAGAAATCTTAAGATAAAAGCTTATTAAAAAGCGGATAACCAATGTTATACCAATATCTCTTGGTAGGATAAAAAAGATAATTTTTGTTTTAACTCCTAATCACTTAAGGTGTGACACGACTAATATTTTTAAGAGCTGTGATTGTATACGTATAGGCACATATTTTGACCGGAGTCCACTGGCTGTTTGTAAACATAACACCATTGTACTTGGACGGGTGCCACTTCCATTGATATACGACGGTCGACAAATATGTACGTGCATGTTTACTATTTATAGTTTGTTCAGCAAGCCGGACGGATTCGAGAAGCACTGTCTCATCACGTCATCATAGATATTAACAATGAATTACGTAATTGGAAAAAATATTCGTTCATTAGAATTATACATAGCTGCTTAGCGATCTTTAGGATCACATAAGACGAGAAAGTAATATTTCAACTGTAAACTACATGCAATAACTCCCGGCAAATATCTAAAATCATATAATGATCATTTGCGGCTGAAATGGAAATCCATAATCTCTGCCTACCCCTCAGAGTTAGGGGCGTGAGCTTATGTTTATTTATTATGTGACAGAACTCCTCCGAAACGGGAGGACCGATTTCGAAGATTTTTTTGAGTGTGTTGGAATAGGTGCCTTTATGCTTTATGATCCGGTAGGTGGCGCTACCACAGGTATCTAGATTTGAAAAAAATTGACGAATAACGTTCATGGAAGACAGCATCAGTTAAACCCGCTAGTTCTTGACATATTAATTAAATAAATTTAAACTGAGGCAGGGAGAGATTTGTCACCAATCGTTGCCAATCAAATAGAATCAAAATGTTCAAGTGTTTTATTTTATTTATGGTAAGATCATCAATCACAATTGTCTCTTATATTTAATGAACTAACATAACATGAAACACATTAGATAGTGTGGTATTTCGCCATGTGAATAATGCAGCTGTGAACTAGAACAAGTGAGCGATCGAGTCTCGTCTACTCGAGGTCCCAGCGCTGTGACTATCACTTGTGCATCGGGAGGGAACCGGTCCTAGGCCATACCGACCGACCGATACAGCCGGCGTACGCTGGCCATCGCTTATTGGAATTTTTTGCTTAAGGATCAAGATACTTCAGTCGAGAGCGACTAGTTTTTTTCAACATCGTGTATGTGTTTGTGAGTTTTTCTACACATCCGCAGATTTTGTTGGTTATTGCTTCTTAAAAATTGTGCGAACATGTCGCTTAGTATCAATCATACCGAATACTTAATTTTAATGTTTTTTCTCGAGTCAAATGGAATATGTTCGATTGGAGGCACATGCTTGCTTTATATGTTAGTTGAAAATTTAGTCATAAAGGTTTTGTAAATACGAAAATTTCTTTTTTTTAAATTTTTAATGAGTGAGGTGAGACTATAAATTTTAAAATGATGTGCAAATCATTAATTTTATTATCTATGTTCAATTATTTGTCGTACTTGTGAGTAATCATTTGTTGGTGATAATAATGTAAATGAAATTTAGATAACAGTAGTATAATTGATATTCTTATCTTAAAACGACGTATTAATCAAATTATTTTTCTAAATTATGTTATGCCCGATAATTTCTCAATTATTCATTTGTAGTATACTGCATTAATTACATCCAGTCATGTTATCAATTACATGTTTTTTTATGGACCGCTACCCATAGGCATCCGCAACAAGCAAATGAGTTGCAAAGCGTAGCTTACCTTAAATAGACGGAGGACGGGTTAGACAGGAAAAAGGGATTCTTCCTTCTATTATTCATCCTCTATCCTGTCCAATCATCTTCCACTTCCTATCCTATCCTTTGTAAGAAAGGATGGGAAGTGAAAGATGACAGACATGGAGCCTCCAGCGGATCACTTATAAAACGAAAGGTAGAAGTATAAAATACTACATGTACGTACAAGTACATCTTTATATCTACCAGCCCTAGAAGTCGCCAGCTGGATATAAACTTATCCAAAAAGAGTTTTGGCGAATAGACACTGCGCTTAGTGACGTCATCTGTCTAGTCGACGGGGGATAGAAATATCCTGTTTGTTTAAACCGTTCCCTCTTTCCGTTAAAGGTCGGCAACGCAAGTGCAACTCCTTAGCTTCTTAAAGATGTGTGAGCGGTCACTTTATATCGGGTGAATCGCTTGCTCGTTTGCTACCTTTTGCTATATACAAAGTTCGCTATTTTTACATAGACAGATAGATAAAAATAATTAAATCGTGCCCTGTGGTACCGTTTTTATTGGATGATATTTTAAACATGTGAATTTACAAAACAACAAGGTTTTCAATATTTACTATCTTTTCCTCTATATTTCCGTAACGAGCAGAGTAACATTTATATTTATAGTATTAGTGCGGACAGTGAGAGGTAATTTGTTTTAATATAATCAAAGTTATAATGTTGCTATAACCTACGCAATGCGATTAAAATATTGGTCGAAATGTTTTTCCGGTCGACTATCTGCGGCCAATGCGTTGCATTTCAAGTTTGTCGTGTTGTGAACGTGGGCGTTTACGTGATAGAAGATATAAATAACAAACGTCGGATAATGTTACTGTAATGTGATCAATGTAATCTGAATACGGGCTTTATGACATATTTTTTCTATTAAAGCTGTTCTGTTTGCTAGCTCGCGCATGCCGTACAAAAATCACATGTTAAATGTATGTATTATACTTTATGTTTCTTATGAAACTTGTAATGAAACACGGACACAGATCGGTAGTTCCCTTAATTAAGTTCAACAAAGTTGCTATGTCTGTCTATCTGAACTCGCATGTCTATCTGTGAGACTCAGACACTAACGGATTTTCATACGATTTTCAGCAATACCAGTCCAAGTGATTCCTGCGGACGATTTTGTTATTAATTTAGAAGAAACCGACTGACTGATATATCTATGCACAGCTTAAACTACTAGGCCTAGAGGCATGATATTTCTGTTATTACGTGGGCGAGCACTGCAAAATGATTTTTCTAAATTCATCCCCTAAAGGTCTCTAGTAGGGGATGAAAGTTTGCAAGGATAAACTAACCGTGCGAAGCCGGGGCGATTTGCTAGCTTAGTTATTATTACTAAATAATATGTTGGCGTTCTGATGACATTACGTCATTAATCATTAAGAAAAAAAATGTTGGTGTATATTGTGGTATTAACCGTGAGAAGCCGAGGTTGAACGCAGGTTTACTATAAATTCACGTAGGTAAGGTCACATTCCAGGTAGGAATCCATTGTAGTAAGAATAGTTTCAAGCGGAAGGACTGTTCTCTCACAGAATACAAAAGTATGAGTACATCGTTGTTTTATTTTGCCTTGTGTCATCAATTCACGATCATATGGAAATTGTTAGTATAATGAGATAAGAACATAATCATATCTGATGACCTGATTATGTGTTCAGGTGTAATTGTTATTTATTAAATCCATTTTATTTGATATTTTTGTTTACAAGCTACATATTTGTGGTGTTAGTCTTAAATATTTACTTGTAATAGATCCCTGGTATCCAGATTTTGGGACAAACTATCCTAATGTCAGACAATACGTGAATCCTAGAATTCTACATTTTATGTCGTTAAGGTATTTAATACCTTAACATAAAAATACTAAGTAGTTTAGACCTTATTATAATCATGGTAACCTTATAAATTAAATAGCTTTTCGCCTTTTTTCGTTTTTTTTTCGTTCGTCGTTTTTCCCCACAAATGAACATACATAAGTGAAGCTCTACTAAGCTCGGTCTCGTTTCAGACGGATCGATACCGTTATGAAGAGGCTTCACAGAGAGATCATAAACAAATATAATAGAGATGAGATGTAAGTGACAACGAACTTTATATGCCCACTGCTTTAGTTATTTATCATCTCAATTACGTAAAAGTATTTTTGGTCGATATATATAAAAAAGTAAATAATTTTTCTATTAATGCCTGCCATGTTTAGGTAGGTAATGTTTTCTTCATCAAAATAACTTGTAAATTTGACATAAACAATTTTTAGTACAAATAATTAAATACGTATTTCACTTCTTTTAATTTCCTCCTATAAAGGTCGAAAGTAAGGAATAAAAGTTTGTACGGTTTAATAGGCGCGGCGGGTGATAACGTGGGGACAGTAAGTATTGCAAATGTATCTAATTCCAAAGCATGTGACCAAACCACTTTCATTCATCGACGCCCAAAGCCGAATGGCTAAGCGAATGGAAATAGCTCAAGGTCATTACCTAAGTTGCTCTTTATAAATCTATTGATTATATTCAATCTTTCTATCTAGCCTTAAAGCGCACTAAAGTTGACTGTACTTAACGTTAAAAAACATTTTGAATAAAATATGTATTTGAGTAATTTTTTACTTACAGATAATGAAGAAATATATTATTATGTTGTTAAAAATAAAACATTAAACACGTTAAAATAGATACGAACTTAATACTTTTAACAACGATTTTTCTAGTCAATCAAAACGAATATTCAATGAACTGAACACAGTTATAAGTTCACTCAACACAACTGCAAGCGACTAAACCAAACATTATAGTAACCTTCGCACCTTCTTACAAAGAAGGCTTTTGTTATTCGGCACAAAACGGTCACCTCAAAAGATTTAAAAAGAACATTGAGATCTATATAACTTAAAAGTTTAAAAATCCAACAAAATTTTGTGATTTTTTTAGTACTTGCTAAACGATATGCAAATCACAAGCCCGTGTATTAGCAAAAACGAGTTTTCCGTAGTTTCGCGCAGCCTCCATTGACATCAGAAACAACGGACCTTCGGCTGTGCAATGAACCGTACCTAACTGCCTTTGTCGCATCTGGTACGTGACGCGAAACTCGCCACTAGCTGCCTCTTTGCTACTTGTAAATGCTTCAATATATACATTTACTGCTAACCATTTTTTTAAGTTAATTCGTTTAATCAACTGTTTGAAAGTGTGTGAATTAGTGACAAATACAAGATGCCTTTATCTGTATCTAAGCTCATCAGCCATCTTGTTTTCATTCTTGATTGAATGAATGAACGCGATCATCAAGTGACTTAACAAGCTAGATGCTTACTATAACTATTTACGTGCATCAAATAACCGAACATACTAAATAGA
>JWHW01003677.1:78109-146045 GCA_000931545.1 Papilio glaucus
ATAACATGCCTATACCATTCTAAGCTTTGCTCCTTAATGAAAGTAGGTACCTACATGTTGTGTAAACTGTTTGTACTGTAGTCGAAATGTTCGCTAAAATTCATTAGTGTTGGTACAATGAGTAATGGAATGTGTTTATACTATTTCAAGAAACTTTTGTCTGTTACGCATCACATGTGAACTACTGACCCAATTTGGTAGCAGTGTTGAGCGGGAAAAACATCGGTTATATTTTTACTGTGTTTACCTGTCTGTGGAAAACATTGTCTATGGTCGACATTTAAAAAATATATTATAAGCCTGCTAGCTGTCATTGCAATTATTTTTTTAAGTTGTAAGTTGAATATCACCACATAACCATTTTGAATGCAATTCGCGACTGTCAGTAGGCGTTCACCTTTCGCGTCATATTGTGACCAACTTTACACTTTCTAGTGGCCATTCTTGTTTAGTATAGGTTTATGGGAAAATAAATGATTGTGTATGGATATATTCTTGGTTTTATTTTGTTGTTAACTTTCTTTTTCTATTCGTACTATAACTAAATAGGTATTTAGTTACAAATATACACAGTACCAATACCAGTTTACAACCACGCAAAACTTTTGAACTACTAAGCTTTTGAACTATTTTTTTACTGTCGTTAGTTTAATATATGCTTGGCTAATGCAACAATCGGCTAGAGTTAAAAGTTCTTACTCACAAGTTCTGGGTACGCATAGTAGTACCCACGACTTGCGACTAACTGTCACAATAATCATTTATAGTTAATTTGCACTTTATTTGCGCGAACCTATTACAGATATTAGTAAAATCTGCTGTACAATAATTAATAACTACTTAGAGTCTTAAGACGAGATATCATATTAATGTGGCAGATGATAAGGAAAATACAAGATTTTTATCCATATTTCAAAGACCTTTATATTCAACCAATGAAATAAACAATGGCGATAATAATAATAGCAAAGATCTGCTATTATTTTTAATTAGAATAACTAAATGAAGTAAGTTTTATGCACATTTACACAAATGATGAACAGATCTGGATGAAAAAATGACACAGATATAGACTATAGTCTGGAATAGTACATAGGCTACTTTTTATCCCGGAAAAATTTACGGTGCCCATGGGATACATTTTTTTTGTTTTTAAAGGTGCATATCTACGTATATAAAAGGCGATGAGTGTGTGTGTGTGCACGTGTGTGTGCATGTTCCCTTAAATTTCCGAAACGGCTATCCGTGCGAAGCCGAGCGGATCACACGTGTTAGATATTGTTTCTTTAACTAGGAATCGAGTTGTAGGATATATGAACCCAAGCCGGTACACCAACCGCAAAAACGGCTAAAGATTGTTTTGTAACATTATACAAGTTACCCAAAAGCAATGATTACAGATAGCAGATGATTTTTTCTCACTTTAGGTATAGTCGGCAGTAGGTCGATACGGCCAATAAGTTGCGAAAAGAAAACATAACTGTAACAGTATGTTCAGTTGGAGTGTTCGCCACCTGACCTCAATTATTACTTAAAGCCTTCTTGTTTCTGTCTTCTGTTTGTTTCTTCTGTAATATTACACTATGTATATTTTTATTATTTAAGCCTACGTTCAGCAGTAGACGAATACCCAGACAAACGTCGACCGATTGTTGTTTTAGACATAATGCTAGCAATGTAAGGACGCTAGTATAATTTCTAATTTAGTGAGAAAAGATGGATGGATTGCGTGAAAGGTGACATGATTAGGAGGGGGATGACGACTGAAATATGCACAGAAAAAGTTTGTCCACGATCACTCGTCTTCTGATAATGAATATGTACGTATAAACGTATTGTGCGCGATAACTTGTGATGAAATCGGATAAAAAGTGTAACCGTAAGCAAATTACATGAGTTAGTGATAAGATAGTAATAAAATGTATATTAATTTTATTATATAATATTCTTAACAACATGACATCATAGCGACTGAGAGATGCAATGACGCGCAAGAGTGTTTTCAATATTTTTGATTTTTCGTATTAAAAAATCACGTAAAATTTTGTGGCCGGGGCCAAGCGATATGTCGGTAAATTAAGGCCTAAAACAATTCGTAAATAGGAGAGAGAGAGAAGACGGCGACTATCTCAGCTTATCTAGATTTAATCTTATAATTTTAAAACGATTTCACTGTCACTCAAATTAGTTAGGAAAAAACTCATTAGGAGTAGTAGTAGTAGGAGAGACGAGAGGTGCAACCCTGAACAATATTTTTCTTAATTATTGTATATGTTCATACAAAATTTAATAAATTACTGATCTGATAAATGTTATAAATTACTGATCGAACGCATTTCTGATAGGGATGGTCAAGTCGACAGAGTTTTGGATTCGACGAGATTTTACATTCGGGGATATGTCTTATTCAAAACTACAAGCACATTTCTTTGGGATACATTACAAGGGGTCTGAAGAGAGAAGAGATCATTCCACGCCGCTAGCATTATCATTCGAAAATTCATAAAAATAAAACAACTGTTCTGCGTATCAATACATGTAACATATAATAGACTCTTGTATTGTTTTTTTGACATCAGTGCAGCGTCGAAGGCCTATTATTACGTATCTGTGGAATCTCGGCTGTTATTATTTCTTTTTTTATTTATGTATATTCTGCGAAACGACCAGTGTTGTATTAAGGCACGTGTACACAGCAAAACGCGTTTATCTTCTGCCAACGGAAGTGGGCGAGTCGTCGAGATAGTATACATTCTATTCGAGCTCTTCTGTATCTATAATTGTTTAAAACTATGCTGTGAACGATCGAAGCGTACGATAATGCAGTTGTCGACTTTTGCTTATGTAAGTATGTTGAGTAAGTGATTAAATCCCACGTATCAAATTGAATAGATACGTGTTGTAATGATGTTTTGTGAACCGTTGTATCGATAGGGGTCTTGTGATTGAAGTAAATTGTTAATCATGCTATAGGATCTGGGTTTAATCCTATTTAAGCCAAGATCCAAGATCCTTTTCTCCTTCCTATCTTTTTCTAATAATAAAAGGGGAAGAGGATTTGACGGGGGAGGGATGAAAAGAAATATACTTTTTTTCCGTTTGTTCCCTCTTCTGTCCATTAAAGGTACCTAACGCATCAGCTCAGATGCCTATGGGTAGCGGCCACTTAATACCAGGTGAAACGCTTGCTTGTTTGCCACCAAAAAGATACTGGTTAATAAGCACTCAAGCCTGTAATGCAAGGGGTAGGCACCGAAATTACTTAGGGTACTCGAAATTGAAAACTGCTTAAATTCGCACAATGAGTTATTACTGTGTAGTGTGATGTTAAATTGAGAAACGGAGAGTACTGTTTATAACAGTTACGTATCTAGAATAGTAGTTAGAAAAGCCGTGTTACAGAGGCCATAATTAAATTTGCTGTAAAACAACAAACAATAAAATGTCTAGATATTTTATAACCATCAAACCATAATCATGCTCGTGAGGTAAATTCTATGCTATAATTTGTTCTCGTTTATGAGACGCACAGCTGTTCGGGAGTTCATATAGGTTTATTACCACATAAAGAGAATGATTTTATTTCACTTTTTAATTCGCTTGCAGTGAAATTCCAACAAAGCACGAGCTATAAATCAAATAAACAACTTAATCGTATGTTTAACACGAATCAATTTACGTTTATTAAAACAAAACATACAATCCCGTAACCTTATTACAATGTTTATTGGTAAATGCAATTTAAACTGTCTAAAACCTATTTATAAACATCCATGGTTACCTAACCATGGGTGGCAACGGTGTGACCTCCCGGCTTCCCCATCTTTAATGATCTCAATTATATATTTTATGATAAATTATATAAATATTATATACTCGACATGCTAGAAATTTACGTAGAAAAGTTTTTTTAAAGATTTTACGTTACCTTTTTATCACAAAATAGCGAACATATTCTTTAACAGTTTGATACAATATCGGGTGTTGAATAACGAAGTCGATTATGGTGTTCTCTGCTGTGGTCTTGAAAGATGCGTATAATGGACGTATATTTTAAGGTATTAAGTTTATACAGAGTTCAAAGTATATTTTGTAAATCACAAAATATATTTGTTTTGCATAAGAATCATGATTTTGTTTCTATTGTAATAATAGCGATATGACCTTGTATGGATAGATTTAACAGTAATTGTGTGGAAAAATACACACGTACAAGTGATCTGACATATGTATTACTGCGGCGGAAACTGGTAATCATTTTTACTGGATTGTGATGTTATCCGATGAATACGTCGTTCGCGATTTTTCTATTTAGAATATACTTTTAATTCAAAGCTAAAAATCCACATGGCCGAATGTTTTGATTAATGGTGAAGTATGTGGTCCGTTCCGAGTGCTATTACATTTTTTAATGTTAACAACAAGTGATAAGGGAGAAATACTAATGAATGGGTATCATTCCGTCTTTTGCTTATTCTAGACAGTTACAAATTTTAAGATATTTTAAGAAGAGCATGAGCAAGTAACGCCGTTCTCCACACGTGAACATGTTTACCCATTCATGCATCTTAAACTAAACGCAAGGAATCAAATTAGTTCATTGTTATAACTTTACATTTAGATAGTAGTGTTATTTATTTAAAACGTTAAATTACAATATAATTTAAAAATATCGACAATAACTTGTATGAGATTCCCACACAGTCCGACACATGTACCTATAGCATTATATATTTTTTGCCATCGGCGGATTAACAAAAACATTCCGGACGTTCGTCGCACATTGAACCGCGGCAACGAGCCCGCACAATGCCACCGTGGGTAACGAATGGTGGATTAGTTACAATACCTTACCTAAGAGTTGAACGAGTACCATCAATTGTCCTAACACTAGGGTTATTTTGACCAACGAGACCGGTGGATAATGGGCCTTACCTTTAATAATCGATGGGGGATAAACAGAAAAAAGGATATTTTCTTATCCCCCTCCCCCGTTAAATCCTTTTCCCCTTCCCAGCCATTCCTTATTGGTAAATGATAGGAAGAGAAAAGCACTAGCGCTAGGCCTCCGGCACGTCACTGTTCAGGCAAAACGCAGAAATACCTTACTTCACGCCTGTCTTTTGTCAGGTTGTTGTTGCGGGCTCTACCACCGGCATCTGTCAAATCGTCATGAAGAGCATCGAGCATAAAGATCGGTTCCTAGCTATCCTCATCCCGGGTATTCTCGCAACCTTGAGCCATCAGGGCCATCTTGTGGGAGATCAACCTAAGCTGCATCGACCCGTATGCGACCTAAACTCCAGAACCTTTGGCTCCGATGGCCGTCCGTTCTGCAAGCAATGTGTCCAACCCATTATCAATTAGCAAATTTCAATAATAATATAATAATAATACCATGGTGATCAGATTTCTTTTAACTTTGATTAAGGAGTAGAAGGCCTGTCTGGCGGGAAAGCACTAATCTGCAACGGCAATATTGTCATCAGAGCCGCTACTACGTCACGTACGCAGAGATTGTCACGAGATAACTTTTGAAATTTATGACGTGCATATACATATGTATCTGTTCAGTTCGATTACTGACATTATTAAAAAAAAAGTTTCGTATTTTACGAAAAAATAAAACAATATATTTCATCTTGTATTTACAACTTAATAAATAGTGTTAAATCTATTGCAATATTTCTGATAAAAATGAAGCAAACTAAACCCCTTAGTATAAAGTGACCATAACTACCCTTTAACATTATTACAATCAGAATAACTGAGGTGTTTTGACTTAACGTTGAAAAGATAGCACGTACGAAAGAACAAATGAATCGAAGTTATTATTTAACAAAGACATGGACGAAAACTAGTTTTGTATAAATATTATATATAATGTTTTTCCTAAAATTAATGTAATTTTTCTTTTCTTCCAATATGTGTTACCTGATGTTACACGAAATAAATAAATAAATAAAATAAAATAAATATTGAGCTCACGGTAAACAAACATTTAAAACTGGCAATATAACTTCGTGTATGATTTAAAGGTTTATGTTCAATGATTATAAATTTGAGTGAAAACACGAAACTTACAAGATTCGTTGATATTTTTCTAAGACTTGTTATATTTATTTTATATAGAACGTGTAAAACTTATTATTACTTAGGCATTAAATTATCTAAATACTTACGCTCGCTGATGGCACGTCTCTCCACATCGTTAGTATAGGAAAGTGGCTGCATGGACCATCTCCAGTTGAGAAAAGAAATTTTTTTCTTAAACAGCTTTTAACGACTAGAAAATAACTAGGTTTTGCTGATTCAGGCAAATTACTTTCAATCAGGTTTTCACTTTCTGTTTATTTCCATATATTAAATAATAAAACGCCTAAGTAGGTACAATCAATTGTTAATTTGTCTGTATAATCTTATTAATAACAAAAATAATTCAAAATTACAAATTTTTTCATGGAATAATGGTGAGTTATTCATTAGAGACGTTATGTGTTTTAAGCAGTCCAAGAAGATAAAAACTTGCCAAAGATCGTGCTCAGTGGCCCGTGATTAGGTTATTCCTATCAAATTTGTAATAAGCTGGATGAGAAACCAATCCCTTTTTTAGAACGTTTCCCACTGCAGGGACACAGCCCTCCTCTTAGAGAGAAGGAAGTGGCCGTAATCCACCTCGCTGGCCCAGTGCGGGTTGGTGGATGTCACATGTCTTCGAATTTAGTGGCTCTAAGATATACCGGTTTCCCCTACGATGTTCTCCTTCACCGTTTTGGAGCAGTGGTGATGAAATAAATTACACAAAGTAAAGCGCCTGCCTGGGTTCGAACCCGCAACCTACAGTACGTATGTAGGGACCTTCACCACTGTTCCAGAAGAATATACTGAAAGATTGTTCACCAGATTATTGTTTTATTACGATTTGTTTTTTTTTTTTATATTGACCTTTGAAATCAGTACTTAAAGTAGTTAAGTATGGCTACTTTTGCCATATTCGTTTCCACTTTTCGAAACTGTGCCTTTTATACTGTGCGGGCAAGCAGTGCATGCTCACAACGCTTCTTGCGTCATTATTGCTCAAACGTCAGTGCAAATAAGGACGAGGGAGTTACCAATTCTGCGTCGGATCGAGAGCCGATATAACTTATTCGGAGGTGGAACCGGATTCAGCGTCGGAGACATCAAAACAAAGCTATCAAATAAGCTTTCACGGACGCAAATGAATCCATTTTAGAGCAGTGAAGATCCTTTAATTGCGATCATAATAGAGCTAGCAGGATCTGACAGAATATTAATAGTATTAAGTAGAATTACATTTTTTTGAAGAAGTGGGCAAACAAGTACGCTGTTCACCTGATGTTATGTGACTGTTACACAAAGGCATCTACAGCAAGCATATGAGTTGAGATGAGTTGCAGGCTCCGTTAAACATATTTATACTACGGAGTTTTATCCGATTAGTATGGTGTTGCTGGTTTCTTTTATTCCCGCTCACTCCTCTTTACTCTTTCTTATCTAGTCGTTAGACTAGATAAAGAGTGTAAACTCTTTCCAACGAAAAGGCTGGGCACGCATACATAATTATTGTGAATGTTAAAGGATGTTAATGGGTAGCGGGTACATAAAATCAGGGAGCTAGCTCGTTTGCCACACGAAGAACTGTAAATACAAAAGTCCTCCAACGTATGTTAGTTGTTAATCCAAAATTAAATTTACCATAAGATTTAAAAATAATTGGCTTGAAGTTGCCGTGATATTACGCATGTTAAAACGAGATGCTATGCTATGTCAATATTGCAGTTCACCGCAACACAGTAAGCAGCAATATTACAATCTCAGGAAACCCACACTCACATAATCTCTCATGTAACTTATACATTCTTGGCAACATTAAAGTCTCATACGTTATAGGGTATTTTATAATGATTAGGTAAAAAGAAGCATTGTTCGTTTTTGCTCTAGCGCTATAACCACAATGACATGGAGTGTTACGTGCTCGTTCAGGCCCTAACAATGGACCGAGTGATTCCAAACATCCAGCCATACGTTGCGATATGACAAAAATTACAACTTTACCTTATTCAAGTAACATGATTAATCCTTGCCTCTAATACCAAACAAGTAATTAATCTACGTGCCTTACACTAGATAATTAATATTTTCATAGGTAACTAATATCTAAATACAGGTAACAGATGTCTCAACAGGTAGCTAATATGTAGTCGCTAAAAAGTCTACTATAAATAGCCAGCTAGAATATTGATAGTACGTTACGATTTATAAAAGTACTGAGATGATTTGTTACAATATAAATAAGCTTTTAATTAGGTTATACCTATACACCCAAGTTACCTACATGTATTAATGAAATTTAACACATACTTGTTTTTGTTGCAGGTAAAACATTTGAACGTGGTCAAGTGCTCATATTAACTGGTAATAATTCTATAGCTGTTTTGAATGCAAATTTTAGTTGAAACAAACTATTAGAGCGCTTGTAGAGATTTTGAATTCAAAACTTCTTTAGCCGCGTTAGACGACATTTGGTAAGAGATAATCTTATAGATTCGGAAGATCGACATGCTCGATATACAACATGCTTATTTAATTTTGGAACGGTTTCGACGATTTTTTTTTCTTGTATTCAGTTTTGTATTTTATTATTATGACACAAGGGTTTATTTTTGTTGATTATTAATATATTTATTTTTACATTATTCATTATTTTATTTATTTATTTTTGAACTATTGTCGCGCCTGTTTTGAGTAATTTTCACTTCTGTTGACATTCCTTGTGACTGCCTGTGTTTATTTTCGCCGACGACGGACTGTGTTTTTTGATGGATTTGCGGTTGTGTATAGATTAACGAATGTGTGTAACATGCACCGGACACCGGTTCGTTGACCAATATAGGACGTGACCAAAAACAAAGCGGCAAGCGCTCTTAGTGTCACGTTTTTGAAGAATATAAAGTCCAAACGATTAGGCTTACCTATTTTTATCTATCTTCATTTGATTTAAAACATATCTGCCTATATATATTATTTTTAGGGTACAAACTCCAACACAAGTCATTATCATCATCGCGTTCAACTTTCAATTATCGTGAACACCGCCTAGCACACCTTAAGCTTATTTGAAAACGTAGAACAAGTGTTAGTAAAATTTGCTTAAAAATTTAATAAAACTAATTTGGAAAATTACCAGACATATTTTACAATGTAAATGAACTTATAATATACATATAGAGAAATCAAACGTGATTTGGATTACATTAATTTTAAAGTCCATGCAAAGACAAATTTTATTTCACAGACGTTTAAATATAAATTGTTTATTAATAAAAATGCAATAGAATACGTGCACAAATCTACTATCAAATATTAAATCTGAAATAAATTATATTTAATTATTATTAATTTAAATAATATTAACATTACGAAACAATGTTTCATATAGTATCTCGATTGTCGTCTCCAAATCTACATTGACATTTGACATCCATGTAGGTGAAAGTAAATTTTAAATTAATATATGTGCGCAGGATTCATATTGTGTAGTCACTTTCTCTTCGCGACACGGAACATGTTAACGTTCGTTCTTTATGACATTATTGTTTCTTGACAAAATGTCGTTACGATATAAATAATATTGTGTTGATAGAAAAAATATCACGATAATAAAATATTAAAGTATTAAAATCGCTCGCGGCTTCGGCCGATTCAAATAATTAATAAGACTGTATTACGCTAGCTTTCTTTTTTATTATAGCCTTTTTATATAAGCCTGTGCATACCCGCCCTTGCGAGGCATTTGGGGATTATATCGGAGCGAGCACTGGCTAAAACTGCGCAATATTATGTCTCGCCTAGATGTCAGCGGAGCTACGGGAACGCTTTCGCGACGCTCCTGCGCCAGTGTTCTTGTTGTTTTCACTTATTACGTCGGTCCTCTGTGACAATGACTGCGAATGTTTTTTGGAAGTTACAACTTTTATTCAGACCCCCCCGTATAACGATTTTTCTGTCACTAAAAAGCGTCACCTCCGCGTGGAGGGAGTTTTTTAATAGTTTTTAATTCGTAGTTGCGCTCTGATTTACCGATTTTTTATTCCACAGGTCATGTTTATCGCCATTTTTTATCAAATACTAACAAGTATTTGATAAAAAAAAATGGCGTAGTAGTTATAGAGTTATTCTCAATAATGCGTACCAAAAAGTTAAAAATAGGACAATTTTGCAATCTTGGATTACGTAGGCTAAAAAAATATAGGACTTACATTAAAATGACGTATAAAAGAATTGTAGCTCTTTAACTAAAAGTCCGCCATGACATATCTTCTATGGTTGTCTCTCAATAACCATTTTTTTTTTCGAAACATTAATTAAAACGCATACACCATTTAATACGCTATTATTCGCGTTCAGTATGAATCCTTATCCATTTAAATGTGTTAATTATCAAGAGAATTAAATGTAGATTATAATTGCCTTTTGAATATATCATTCTGGCCAATAGTTAAGAAGATATGAAAAGATACGTGCAACAGAAAAATGCAATAACACGTAACAAAGAAAAGGACAATTTTGCTTTCTTGGCTTATGTAGGCTAAACTATAGGATCTACATACAAATGATGTATGAAAGAATTGTTTATATCTTTAAATATGCTAAAAAGTCCGCGGTGGCATATTTCCACTTATCCGTTAAAGTTTCACTTCTACTATGTGTCCCAGCACACATTACGAATTTTTTTATTATTATTGTGAAATAAAGTCCACTTCTATTTTCATAATCTGGAGAACTTTTCGGCTTGTTCATTTATGTAATTTAAGAGTAAAATTACATTATAATGTATTTAGGTAAATCAGGAACCCGACCGTGGAATTTTACAACGTGGATTTCGGGTTGGCTTCGTTTTATACCGTTGGTGTGCATTAATAAAGGATTTTGGGCAGGACAACCCCTAAGGGTAAAGGGTAAAATATGGAAACTTCAAAACGATACATCTGACGCTACAAAATATATTTTCGCTTACTGCCATACACTCACGCCCCAAACCCAGTGGTGTAAGCCACTCTTTTCTCTTATAACGCTATTTCTCATCCTATCGTTAAGTGTCACGCTTAGCATAGTTCCGCATCTCAACTGCATTAATTTTACTAGCATGCTTGTCCGTCCTGCCATACCCACCTATTACTTCTATACATTAATCTCTTAACATTGGATTACGACATAAGTATTCATCTTAAAATTTCATTAACATCGCAGTAAGACATATGTCTTACTCTACCGCAGCTGTGAATAAAATGAAACGTGAGGGTGTTTTTTTAAAAAGTTGAGCAATATACCGTCTCGAAGTCAGTCGACCGCGCGCCGCCATTATGGCGTGTTGTTTTAGTGAAATTGTTGATTTGTGATTAATTTCGGATTTTCGGTAGGAGTGTTATGGTGAACACGTTTTATATTGTTTTATCCATTTTTAGATAGTTGAAATGGTGTATTATGTAGTGGCTGTCGATACCTAAAAATTTTGGCCGCGATTTGGCCGTTCGTTGACTTTGGGTGAGTTTTTTATTACTTATTATGTTTTATATGTGCTGAAATACTTTTACTTTAGTTGAAAATATATCGCAAAATCCATTTCCGTCGTTATATTGGCGCAATATTCGGTCGGTCCTGACGTACGTACGTTTAACGGTCAAGGAGCAAGCGGCCCCCCCTCGCTTCATCACCCTGCGATGATAATGATTTGTTTGGCGGGAAGCCTGACGTGGACAGGTTAAGGTGGGTGATTGTGTAGTGAAAGACGTACATTTATAGAAACTTTCTGCCTCCTCACTAATGTACTAAGATTAGTCCAAGTAATTATTTGATGTGGCAAAGCCTCGGGCAACAACAGCTAGTAGGTAAGCTATAAAAGAGTCTGTTCTTTGTAAATCTTTTCACTGTCTATTAATATCCTTTACAAGCATGCACGTTGTATAGGCGTGTCAGAGAGCATGACGCAAAAGTTCGATACATACATTGTCTAAAAAAAATTATCTGCTAATCTCAAAAAGTTGCGGCTTGGCAGTAGCATTGTGTTTACGTTATACTCTTTTGTAGAGATTTTTTTTTCAAACACGCGGAATAATAATTGTAAACATTGAAGCATTATATTTAGACTGTTTAATATTTCTTCAACTTCGCAATTTTCTATAATATGCTTAATAAATCGAGCTATCAATTTCGTTTTACCTGATTAATAATACATCCAGAATGTTAACCTAACAATGAGTCACCAAGTTGTAATTACAAGTATACTAATAATTGTTCTGAGAACTTATTGAAATACAGAACGAAGATGAAACACAGATTTATATCCTATACAGATAGGTATCCTACAAGACCGATTGACCAATTTGGTTAGCCCATTGGAGGTCTTTATATAACTTAAAAAAAAGAAAACATGTACAGACGTTGTGTCAGACTGACGGTATTTCATCATTATTATACGTTTGCTAAAATCATTTGATTAATATAATCTTCTCGATATTGTTATTATTTTGTTTAATATATTAGTTATATAATGTTGATTCAAATGAAAGGTTTTTTGCAAAAAGGAGAGTCGTATTTGTTATAGTTGAAGTTGTATGTTTACTTAGATAACAATTGATTAGATATAGTTTAAAGTTCCAACGTTTACGAACGATAGTCGTTCGGCTAAGCATTGACATGTGCACGCTCAGTTGACCTACTGTGCACAGACGTCGGCCAATTCCGATAACAATAAGAACAGAGTAACTCCGCATTACTCATTATTCACTCCGCCAACAACAATGGTTCAACATGACTGTGTTATTACAAATACGACTAGTGTTCCTTATGTCGAACTGAACTCGATAATTTCTATTATTGTTTTGTTAAACGCGTCACTAACATGGCCTTATACCCAGTTAAGAAAGTATACTTATGTTATTGTTTTATAGAACATGCTGTGATGTTATATAAACTACAGAAAAAAACGCAGGCAGTGATTAGGTCTGCTGGCAGAAGTGTAAACTCAAAACAGGTGGGAAGGCGCCACAATAGATTCAAAACAAATAATCAACAAAAATAAACCCTTGTACCTTAACAATAAAACTCAAAATTGAATACAAGAAAAAAATGAAAAAAAAAGTTTGTCGAAACTGTTCCTAATTCAAATAAGCATGGTGCTAACGCAAGTTGCATGTTGCTCATGTTGTTCACTCTAAACTATAAGATTTTCCCCTACCAAGTCATCCAACGCGACTAAAGAAGTTTTCACTTCAAAAATAATAAACTGTAGTTATGAGCCCGCAAGTAGCAGCAGTTGGCACAATTAAAAACTAAAACTAGGATATTACAATATGTTTTGAGATATTCAGTTTACTTTTAGTATCAAAATATAATATTATTCATAAAATGTTCTACTTCAAGGTATTTATTTCATTTAAAGCTAAAAAAAATGCAAACTTGAATGTTTACAGAACACCACGATTTGTAAGGTTACCAGCGACATCTATTACTATAAAAATATACTATCAACTTCAGCACGTCGTTATCTTGAAATCATAAGTGTTTTCCCGTACAAAATCGTAAGGGTGCTACAGAAGTTTTCGCTTCAAGACAGGCTTTCAACGAATATCTTACAATCCTCAAGTCTTCGATTTTCTTATATTCATTCCATTTTCCTGTTCTCTTTACGCGAACGAATCTATAAAGCTTATCTAAGACGATTAAGATAAACATAAAACTTAAAAAAAATTACTTACCTTTTATATCTTATCTTAAATGAGATAAGATACCATTTACATGTATCTTACTAAATTATTTAACAATTATGAAACATGAAAGGAAAGATAAAACAGTTGGTCGAATGTGATCTTTTACTGATGCTGCAGTGCCACAGGTGACTGTTAAAGAGCTAACGTTGGTTGGTTTAATCTGTATATTAACCGCTATTATCTAACAATTGATTTGTATTTTATATAAAACACGATCGCGTGAGTTACACCATTTATAACTCAAGAATAGGGGCCCAGATTTTCTTGATCGTTGACTTTTTGAATTTGTCTGCATCTCGAATAGCAGAATAGCAGAAAAAATACGAAAAATCATAATTTTTCATATGTGTTGTCAGTTGTTCTTCGATAATGACAGAAAATACTACGAGTATATACGTCCGGAAGGAAAAAGGTCTGTACATCTCAAGCTGTGCTAATGCAGCGAGTTGACCCGAGTGCAACCCTTCCAGTAATTAATACGCGTGTTAATGTAACACAACATTCTAAGGCGGAGCGGAGTTTGGTCAGCTAGTGATAAGAGAAATTATGTTGTTAAACAAAAGACAGGCGTAGCGTGATACAAGTAAAACACCAAGCCGCTTAGTTAATGTTTTTAACAAGAATTTTATTGTGATATGTTTAAATATTAAGAAACATTCGAAGGCGAAACGCGATCGGATACTTATTATATTCGTCACGTTCCAATTTTTACCGATGGAGGTCAATACCGAGTTTGGTCGCACAAATTTATAAATGTTTACGTTGAAAAATTAATGACCGCGATCACATGCGGTAAAAATAGATTTATGGTTGTTTTTTTTTAATATTTAACTTACTTAAATATTAGAGTCGTACGTACGAAAGGCAAAAATATTTGTTTTGTCACAAATTAAATTAAAAGACTTCTAAGGACGACTTAGGAGAGTGCTTTCTTGAATGTATGAGAGCAAAGATTTTGTTTTTTAAAATATTGGATAGTATTTGATTTATTTCAACATAAAAATTCATAGTATTGTCGAATAGAGTTAAAGTACAATGTTCATGTCACTTCGGCGGTTCAATTGGTCTAAAATGTAGAGTGTAGTATGTATTTGTAACACTATTGGAACCTACATAAAACCCAGATTTGCCATACTATTATAGGCCATGCGAATTGAAACTTTTGACGCAATAAGAACCAGCTATCATTAACAAAAAAACACTAACCTACACTTTTGGTTTTACCGACATAATTTATAACTGTAATTTTTCAAGTGGTTTCGACTTAAAGGTTGGAATATCGCAATGACTTGTTATATTTATACCTGTAAGAGGTTCACGGGGCGCTGGCGCTGGCGCGGTTACCATTAGGGAAATAACGTGGATTTGCTGTGCAAAAATTTTAAATCAGTGTTTTTCAAACTGTGGGTCGCTACTTCTAAGGGAGGTCGCAAATACTCTATAAGAGGGTCGCGACAGGCCGCGAAGCATCAGTAGTTAAAAAAATAAGAAAATTCAATAAATACTATTACAAAATAAAAATATGTGTTCTAGATAGTAAATAACGTACTTAACGAATACCTAACCATGAACATAATATAATGTTGTACGGATTTGATATTTGTAAGGTAAAACAATATAAACGGCGGCGGGTAGGGGGTTGCACAATAATTTTACACACCTAGGGGGTCGTGTCGCAGAAAAGTTGGAAAAACTTCAGTTTAAACAATGGTTAAGTGCAAACAATGTTTGCATTACGTGTAGGTGGTGTGAATCAATGCGTACTTTGAAGATCCGAATGAAAGAATGAAGGGTCAGTGACCCGTTCAAACGTATTTACAAGACCTTGACACAAAAATAACTTCATTAATGACGCTTGAATAACATAACTATATATGTATTTTCGGTGTTTTGCGTTAATTTATAAGGTTTTATTTTAATTGTTTTGTCAACTTCGTAATAATTTTAATGTAATACTATCGACCCGGCTTCGCACGTATAGTTTCTTCATACACATTTTTCCCAACTTTAGGTATTTAGGGATGACTTTTTTAGTCCTCGCCTAAGTTATACCAAAAATCTCTGCGCAAACTTTCAAGTCTATTGGCTCAATACTTTGATCTATGCGTTGCTATGTCAGTTACCTATGTACACTACACATAACTTGCTAGCTTATTGTTTTGTCCAGATAGATTCTGCAATGAGTCACCTCATATGACTGTTTAAGTCGATAATTTTTAAATATTTAGTCGTTTAGTCAACACTCTCAATGAGTGATGCAAGTTTCCTTTTCAAGTCCTTACAGATAGAGCATGTCTTGCTTAATCAGCCTACTTGCGTGCAAATGTCCTTTACCTTTTTCGTCGTTGTGTGTAAAGTGGTACAAATGTAAGAGTGGGCGGCAACATCCTTTCACAGTAACAAGTAAATAGCTATCCGGCTAATTTAAAAAGACAGCAAATAGTTAACAGGCTAACAGCGATGGAGTCTGCCCCAAAAGCTATTGCATGTCTCTGCCAGACTGGAGTCCTGCTTTCTAATTAAGTAACAAATGCATGTGGATGGGGAGATTTTAAAAATTAAATATAAGCAGAAATATACTAACATCAAATAATCGCGACAGAATAATGATAATGTTTCCAAACAACATCTACCTCTCAATAGCTATGATGTAGCCCTGTTTAAAAACAGTGTTTTATTATAGTTCGCGTGAGATCATTGTCCTTGTGCGGGACAAATGTAAATCAATTACGCGAATCATAGCGATAGTGCAGCGTTTGTGTTAACAGCCCACGTACCGGCTGCGAGGTGCCGTTACTTTGCGGCAAATGCTCGAAAATAATTTTAATCCTCTATAATACTAAGGCAAACAAAGAAAATAATATGTTAAATACAGTTGCAGTTTTTCAAGATGCTTCTTGATTTCTTCTTTTATATTTCTCTAAAATATAAGTTGTGAAAGGACGTAACATATATATATCACTTACCGTGAACTTCTTCAGTTTATACGGCTTATAAACCGTCGATGTTAAATCGTCATCGTCATTGTGAAGTGATTATTTTGCTTACTTTATTACGTTAAGATTTAAGTGAGAAAGATAGATTATAAAAATAATATTTTTAAAATATGTTTATTTAATAAAAATAGATTTGTTGCGTTTGGCATGATACGTCAAATTGTCAATGATTCGTTCACGATTTGCTGTCAGTTTATATTTTTTGTAGTCAGATTATATGACATCAGTCGGTGACATATGCACAATAAAATGACTTTTTATATATATTTACGATATCACCATTACGTCTGAATTCACATGCGGATTTTATAGTTGGACGCGAATCCTGAACAATATTTTTGATAAATAAAATGAAGAAAATAAACTAATTAAATGTCCTTTACGTAGACCTTAAAAAAAAAGAAATTTGTCGACACACTTAAAGTGGTTATGCATAAATGAAGTGAAATTGTACCGAACGCAATTACAGTAGTAGAGTATAAAAATTGCGCATATTATTAAGGCTAATAAGTAGTGCCTATGACAAGTAATAGCTCGTAAGTATTGTATGTGCATACTTTTTATGAAATTGATTCTGTCGTTACCCAACTTTTTTACATAAACGAAAGTTTCTATGTGTCTGTGTTCTCTAACATTTTTATTAGATTTATTATTCTTTCGTAATATCGCATACAGCAATCTTGGTCGTCTACAACGAAATAATAGAACCCTATCGTGAGTCTAGACTTTGTATGTCTAGACGTCTTGTGGGGGTTTAGGTTGCACATACTTTAGTGCACACGCTAAAATGTATTGACTCAAATATCTAATGTAAAAGACGTACGTATACATATGTGGTTAGATGCAACTTATGAATAAGTGACCCTGGTGAAATGGATCGATTCTGTATAAAATAATTGTAAATCACAATTCATAATATTGTATTTCCTTTTTAAATTTCATTAAGAGTATGCACAAATATGCGTAGTATGAATGTAGAAACGAGAGAGATGTGTCAGAACAGCGCCAATTGGGAAACTGCTTGTATTTCTTTGTATTATCTTAGAACTTCGACATTTAATTCTTTATGTAATAGATAGCTTTTGTTTACCAATTGGTCCCATTTACATTTTATCCCAATCCTATAAATGGCTCCAGGGTTGTCACGAATTAAATGCTGGTATTTTGTATTTTTACTTAGAGTTTAAATTATTTGTAGTTTTAATGCGTTTATTAATTAACGCTATCACATATCATAGACATTAGAACATTATGCGACACTGAAACACATGTTTATAGATATAAAAAAAACACAATGATCGAATATAAAGTAGTGCTGGCATTTAGCTGAAATATCATTGAATGAATGTAATAAATAGATTGAATATCGCGCGTTCAATGACAACTGAGTTGGTCAACACACGCTAACTGTTGCTAAACATTGTCATACGTAGGTGTTCGCGAGTCTAGACCCCCGCCTGTGTATCGCCAAGTATGTACTTGATTCATGCGTCTGATTAACCTTTAATACTTCCTTTTTAAGTCTCTCAAGACATAAGAGAATGCGTCGTTCATTAAATTTACACCAAACGATTCATTTCCGTCAATGTTATCGTGACATTTTTTAAATTGATTTGACTGCGACGTATTTTTTCTCTTTGTTTAGTTTATAATTCGCCATATTGGATGTATTCATGTTATTGAAAGTTGTTGTGCAATGAGGAAACGTAATTTCTAACGGTTCGGTTGTTATACAGTGTATTCGACTTGGTTAAAAGACATACGTGATGTATAGAGCCTCGGTCAGACTGTATCACGCGATATTCTATATTACTGTAATATCTAACTGTTGCATGCGATGCTTCAATACTTCTGGTAACGATATAAAACATATCAAATACCTCTCGGTCGGTAATGGCCATACGGTTTTGTGTGCTGTATGTGTTCATTTCCTTGTTTCATACTAATTCGAAGGTAACGTTTGTATCAAACCTGAATTCTTTGTTCTTAAGATCCTTTTGTATTTTATTGTGTCGCTCGCTGTCTCACTTTACATGCGCCGAGTGTCGTGTTCACGAGGACGTATTAACAGTTTTCTTCAGTTAAATGTTTATTATTCAGATAATGTTTGATATAGTTATAGAGATTCAATTATTTAAATTATTAATTTTTTAAGACATGGTATGATCCAATTTCGGATGTTTTTTTCAGATGTATTCAGCAATTAATTAATTCATCAAACATTTACCCTTCTCATATTTTCGTTATTAGAAAAAAAATAGGATGAGGACTGGAAATGGGCCTCCGGCACTTCACGCCTGAATATCAGTTGTTGTCTATGTGTTTATGAATATGAGTGTAAGGATTTCTCTAAAACTTTCTATAAATCCTTACATACTTGTTGCATCGTCTTATATACGACCTCCAATCTAAGATCCTAAAGCAGACCTCACGACGACATTTTCGAATCAATCCAAGATTGAGAAAAGGAAATACCCCAGTAGAAATATTAAGTAAGACCTTGTCTAGTGATGGATTGATACAGGTTGATGAAAAATACATATAATCATATTTAACGGCGTGAAGTGTTTGTTATCATTTAAATAAGAATTAAATTTATTTATTAAGTGCTGTTTAATGTTGCTATCGCTCGAGGCGACGCGTCGTGCATTTTTATGAGATCCGTCACGTTGACGAAACTCTGTACATACTACGTACCGTACTTTTACGGCACAATAGAAATCAATTGAGTCAATTCGGCTTTTTATAGACTATTATGTTAGGACATGTTTTTTTGTTGTCGCTTGTTTGATTTCACTAACAAAGGTTTGCATTGTCCATGCTACATGCTGGTTAAAGTTCATGTATTACTGTGGGAAATATGTAATAGTGTAATTCGTCTTCCCACAGATAAAGCAAAATATAAATAGTTTACACAGATATCCAAGGTTTATTGTTACTACGGCTTACATTCACTTTTAGTGTTACATAAAAATTATTTGTTATGTTACGAGAAACATTTCATTTTGTTTTGTAGTTCTTTTTTATAACAGTTTTTTAAATCAAGTTAGCACCTAACGATTTTAACGAATTAAATTAAGTGTAAATATATACGTGAAATGGATGACAGCCGCAGCCGACCAAACTTTGTGGCGATCAATTGGGGAGAACTTCATACGTCCAGGAGTGGAGGGAATGTATCTTTCTATGCATATATGTTATTGGGATAATTATATAAGAGTTACATTATAAATATAGAACTCCATATAAAATGGCGTGTGAAAGCGTGCGCTATTCCTAGTATAGATAGATATATTCAGTAGATATCGACTTACCAAACATCTAACATCGTAAGATTTGTTATCTTTAAGCCTATAATGAATCTTCAATACCATGAACTATGAACCTTCGAGACCAGAAATCAGTCTTAATTCTTTTATGTCATTGGTTACGAGCACTGTATGTTTTATTATCAGTAATTTTAATTATCAATCAACTTAAACAATTTTTGCTATTTTATGATTTCGTTATTTGATTGAGTCAAGTCTTAACACTAGGCCTCAGTTCTGCCGCGTCCTGCTACGTCGGCCCGCGTGCCGCGTCTATGTTGCTTATGTTACACATAAGCTACCGGTTTTGCCGTGTCGTAATCCGCTTAGCTTTACCGAGAAACCTCAATGTTGTCTGGAGAGTGGGACGGCTTGAGGATACGGCCGGTATGGGCATCGTTAGCTCCAATTAAGTTCATTATCCTTGCATAATACAGTACTTTCATTTGTAACCGATTGACGTAATTTTAATAGGGCTTTGACAATATATTTTATAATAATCAACTTTAAACAAGACGCCGTTTTAAAAGCTAAGGCGGTGATTACAAATTTAAATAAATAGTTATTGCCTCTTGATTCATGGTATAATGAAAATAATTGCGATTGTAAGGTACCAATGTCGTGCAACCTACGATCTTTAATATCAGGTAAGCCGTCTTCTAGTTTGATTCTTTCAAGCATAAATAATGTAACATGATTGTCGACGACTGCTATAAAACTTATATAAATTGAATTTTGTTATAACTTTGTATAAAAATCTTTAAATCACAACATTCATAACTTCATTTAGTATGATGGAACATTATTATCTCTAATGCAACGGATACAACTCTACATGATATGGAGTTTATACTATAATCCGGTATAAGCCAACTTCCTGTGACGTCATTTCCTACAATGATATTTGTGAAGAATGAGTGTGTTAGAGGAAGTCTGAAAGTTGCCTCAGTGACGAGAAATTGAGGAGCAAATGATTATTGTGGTATGGGCATGTTATGCGGAGGTATGAAGGACGTATAGCGAAGAAAGTAATAAGAATGAACGTGGATGGTTACAAGAGTAGAGGAAGTCCAAAGAAAGTATGGATGGATTGGATGAAAGATGATATGTGTAATAAGGGTGTGGATACAGATATGACGGAGAGGGATAAGGAAGACGTACATGTTGTGCCCACATAGATAGGAACAAGGCAAGGAAATAATGATGTTGAAAGAATAGATGAACAACCCACCCCACACGAAAAAAATCTCACACTCCTTACACTCTGGCAAATTTCTTACGCAAAGACGACTTGAATAAACTAAATAAAGACGATATTAAAAGTACCCGTAACCGATGAACTTTTGATGTATGAATGTAGAAGAAGCGTGAGAGGTGTGCCTGGATCGTAGCAAATGTCCGTAAAGCATCCGTAATCTGCCGATCGCTCAGAGTTAAGGTATTTATCCTTATTTACATCTGTATATATAAAAAAATATTAATCCCTATTTCCCTTGGACACGGCAACACGCGTGAAGGGCTGGACCGATTTCGCTAATTCTTTTTTTTGTGATTGTTATTTTCTGGAGAAGGTTCTTATGAAAGAAGAAATTTAAAAAAGTTGTGTGAAAAATTTGAAAATGTAAGAAAACTTAACGACCATATTAACTTTTCTAATGTAACCTTAGCGCTTTTTGCATAACTGTCATTCGTTTGAGAGTTTGCGCGATTACCTTAAGTAGGGGATGAAACTACTCGTGCGAAGCCGGGGCGAGGCGCTAGTTTTACGTAAATGCTTGCTCTACGTTCGAGTTCTCTTTCTTGCACATTAATAGCCCGTATGTACTAGGAATTATCGGAATTATTGTTGTAAAAATACCTTTAACGTGTATCCGTTTACAAACGATTCCGTTCACATAGTGATTGCATATTTACAATGGCAGTAGGAATTGCAGAGCTCGAATGAGGTTAGAATATGTCGAGAAGGAAAGCGCTTGGCGCCGTGTGAAACTGAACGCGGGTCATTAGCATTATACCACGCATATTAAACATTTAACAAAACAAACTTTTACCGACGTTTTCGCCGTTTTGTTACAATTATGTGCTTTTTAGGTTATGGTACATTTATCATTTATTGTTGTGACAAATCGGATGCCGGATACCAGAGTTTCTTAATGTCGGTCGTTGACCAAATCAATTCGTCTTTGCGCTGTATAGGCTATTTGGAAATATATTTCATAGATTTTAAAACCCTTAGAAAGTTAACTTTCCCTTTGCTTATTTAATAAGGAGAGGATATAAAGCGGACAAGGATTGAGGGGGATAGATAAAAAAATGAATATCATCAGGTAAAACGCTTACTCGTTTGGCACCTTATTTAAGAAAAAAATACTCGTGGTAGTACAAACCTGTTAGGCGGTTAACTCATAGTCATCTGTGTACTATTTTAACCTCAAGATATTTTAAGAATTAACATGTAGATATGGAAAATTAGAGGAAAAAGTGGCACATTCATTTGACCTCATCACCTCACTTATCAGTTGAAACTTAGAAGTAAAGTCGTGGCAGCTATGGTGCCTGTCCAAGGAGTGGGAGAGTAGTGCGGAGCGGAGTTGCGGGTCTAGACTCGTGCAGTCCGCAACTCCGCAAGATGTCTCATTCGAAGTTGGCGGGCAGTTTCGTTTCTTCGATCCGCTTCTTCGAAATGTATGAACTTTTAATATAGGTCAGTAATTCTTGTCCATAGAAGCGGAGCGGAGCTTAGATTTGATTGGGTAATATTGGCACTGTTGGGATTATTGGTTATTCTTTTTGTAATATTGGCACTATTGGGCTTGAGTAATAATTGGACAGGTCGTCTTAAACCAGCCTATTCGGGCAACAGCAACTGCTGCGTGCTCTACCTACGTCAGCGGTTTTTTTATTAATATTTAAATCACGTGATTTAAATTACGAACGAAGAATTATGAATGCAATGCAAAAAAATACGTGTAAATAAAACCTGCTTAAATAACTAACCTTTGTTAATAACGGTAGAACCGTTCAACTTCAATTTCATCGGAACGCGAGCCATCTATAATTAGAGTCGTTGGTCGCTTCCCTTATCTATTGCGAGGAATTTTACCCACAACATAAACTACATAAATCATCAATCACGAGACGAGATTGCGTGGCCGCGAGTTGACTAAGATATCGATTTTGTAAGACGTATCCTAAGAATTATTTTGGAGTTCAATTCCATGTTGTTTTATTGTTCCCGAAATACCTTCTTAAGTACCAGTAGTAAGTTCCTAATTATAATGTAAATTGTATATTTAGGAATTTTATATTTTTAGCTATTTTTTCTTCTTTTATATTCAATTTGTCGCTTTAATAATGGCCATTGATATAAAATTAAAAAATAACAAGAAAAAGAGTTGTCACGCTGGTAGCTCGGAGGCGGTGGCAGAGGTAACATATTTCTGTCCAAAACCTTGATATCTGATCAACCTTAAAAGTGATATAAAATAGGCATCCGTGTAATCTTTATTATTTTTACTCTACAAGAATAAAATAAAATTTAACAGAAGATTTTTAAATCGACATCAAGTTTACGAACGTTCATTTAATGAGCGGGATAAATTCATCAAACTTACCCTATAACGTTACCCTATAATTTAAATTTATTAATTAATACAATGTTTTAAATAATGAGCCATTGTTTCATGCTATCGAAACGAATTGACGTCTTACACGACCTTTAAAGGGGGACGCGAGAGTAAATAGGTCTTCCATTGTTTAGACGCCATACTTAAATCATTTAGCAAGGCGTAAATCTATTATAAAAATCTACTACAGTTCATAACTCTATCGAATTATAATTATTACATATACAACTTTTTAACAATGATTTTACGCTCACTTTCACTAGCAGCACGAAATTCTACCGTGCTAGTGAAAGTAGGTAGTGGTTTCGATAATTTATGTCTTCACGAATATGGATTATCGCAACTAATCCATATCCTTAGGGATAACAAAGAAATTATGTCCATATCTTACTAACATTCTTTTGACCATTCTAATTAAGCTTCGGCTTTTACCAGCAGATAATTCAGGACAATAGTCGAGTGGCGGATTCCTGTCTACGACCTTTGTTTCGCAATCCACCCTCAACTTTATACAATATATTGGCTTCCAGTTCCCTTACCGGTAAAATAAATAAATTGATTAATAGATATTTAATATATGATCACGATACAATGCAAAATATTCATACGGTCATCTTGTACATTATATAATTTGTAAAGTTATATAATATGAATTAATGATTTAAATGAAATTAACTGTATGGTTTTGTGTTTAATAGTATAATTACATAATAATAGCTATGATCTATTTAAAGCTATAATTATTTTTGGTTCCTCTATAAGTGTGCACTTCTCAGAAACTAAATTAACTGTAGAAAGAGATCGATCTAAGAAATCGCCATTAACATAAGCGAGAATGCCAACCATTCCGTTGGATTATGGCGATTGTCCACTCGCTTTATATGGTGTTTGCATGCCGCTTAGGTCGATGACCTTATCATACCATTCTCATAGATTAAAAATAAAATTCTGTTTATAAGTATGTATCTAATTATTTTAAGGAGCATTTCTAGTAATATATTTATATGTAAATTTGTTTCGTGAAAACGGCTTTCACGATTGGGATCAAATTTTGTGTACAGATAATTCTTTACTTTTGCAGTTTATCTACTATATAAGTGTGGTTCCGAAAAGTGCATTTTTCACATGTAATCCTGAGATGGCGCTTGACGTCATTTCATCCGAATACAAGATTTTTTCTTCGAAAAAAGACAGTATTATAAAAATAGCCAAAACGAAGCTACCAAGCACTAGTTAGTATTCATGTATGTATTATATGTATATATTCTACAATTTTCCTTGTTTATAAAAAGCAACAAAATAGTTCCGTTAGTATGGTAATTGATAATTTTGAAGGTCATTGAGGTTAACGTTGACGCGCCGGTCTGATTCATCCGTCCAGGGTTCAAGTAACGCTGAATATTTATTGATGTGTGTACATGTATTGAATATATTTTTGGCTGCGGTGATTGTGCCTATTGTCTTACTTACATTTATCCGGAGATCGTTGCATCTACTATATATATTGAACATATCAAAGTATTTGCTTCCGAGATTCCCAGTGTATTTTTTTTTCTTATATTTTAATCCTGCGATCAGTCGCCTATACTATAATCAGGTGTGTTGCAAGAAGTTGGAGTTTGGAGAGGTAGAGCCTCTGCTCCATCTCCCCTTAGTAAGGCAGCACATCGGGTCTCTTGAGTCTACTAATTGTATTTGGCTGCTGGAGTATACTAGATAACGGGTTTGGGTGAGTTGTCAAGCGGTCCTTGTTAGCTGAGTATCGTTTTCGTTCGTCCAATATGTTTTGAATTTCCAGATGCTCATGAATTTCCGAGTTGAGAGCATACCAGAGCGACGAGGAAAGTACCCTTAGAATATTGTTTTGGGCTCTCTGCAGGCACATAATGTTAGTCTTGGTGGCAGTCGACCGCAGTTGGATTCCATTTCCCAATGCATAGCAAGAGATTTGTCATCATATTATCTCTTATTCCAAACGATAAATTCATACATATACTTGAACAAATCTGTTTCAGCATTTTGCAAATAAATAGTTTATATTTTGTTATGTTTATATTTAATTTGATAGGTAAACTTCCGAATTTGATTTTCATCAGGCCGAATTTGATGTATAAAAGTTCGAATTTGATTTATAAAATGGTGGAATTGATTTGTAAACGTCAGAATTTTTAGGTAAAAAGTTAATATAGGCCGTTTTTAAACTAGTGATGTTGCGATCGTATAATAATTATTACGCTTGGATGAATCACACGAGCTTCTGATTTCCTAGTACTTTATGTACTAATGAACAAAGTGTATTTGTCATCCGTCCTTCATTGCATCTTGTGTAATTTGATCATAACAATATCTACAATTTATAGCTTTGTTTACGTAAGCATTTGACTGAGCTACTGGAGTTGTTCAGATCTTTACTAAGAAAAGACAAGTTAAATTACTTTTTTAGTGTTAAATGACACACAGGAGGGAATCTGATGTTACCTCCGCCCTCTCAAATCATCTGAACTCTTTTCCATTGCGAACTGAACAATAACTGTAAGTAAATGTTTTATAGTGTAAATTGCTTTTAGGTTACGCTTTGTTAAACCTACCGCTGGTCAAGCCTTAAGGTTAATTTTATTATTCGGTTGTAAGTACTTGTTATTATTATTGTTTAATAATGCATAGCGTGGCGATATTTACTTGAGAGACATCGTAATAAGAGCAGAACGTTTGTATTGTGACATTTGGGCAATGATTGAGGCCGTAGAAAGTGACACGACGCTGACAAAGGTCGGATGCAATTTTCCACTGTCTACCTGAAGCGATCAACAACCCTTGACGAGTTGGTTCCCGTTACTATTGACCAATGAAAAATTGTTCAAAGTTGTTTGTGTACTGTAAATAAACTTGACATTCTGATGTGAAAAGTGTGGGAGAGAGATGATGTGATGAAAAGAAGAGGATGGGAACGCTTCATGGATCGCATAATTAATATAGTGAAATGAAGAAAAACTTCTAATTCATACCGATTTTTAAATTTCTTTGAGACGTTGCGCACTAAGCTATAGCACACCGGCCGGTTGGCGTGGTTAGAAAGATACTTGCTTTTCACGCCGCAGTTCGTGGGATGGATTCCCACCCAGGACAGACATTTGTGCACATGCATGTCTGTTTGCCCTGAGTCTGAGTGTAATTATCTATTTAAGCATGTATTTACAAAACAAAAGTAGTATATCAGTTATACATTAGTTAGTTCCATAGTATAAGCTCTACTTAGTTTGGGATCAGATTGCCGTGTGGAATATCCCAGAATAAAGAAATAACTAGTTTTTTTCATTACTAAATTGCTGCGAGGGGTTTTAAAAAAACCATTTGACCACTTGCCATTGACTTTGCTTGAAGCAGCTTTATGCTAAGTTACAATGATGTACACGTGTAGTTCTGTTCGTCGGCGGCACGCTCTGATAACTCACAGTCAAACAAACACACACAAAAGCTACACGAGGTGCTCGCACCACGCAGGTGACAGGCCGCATTTGCCGACTGTTTGTATTTGTTTAATTCGCTAACATGCACCTTGCACGAGACCAATAAACCAATATTAGTATTAATAAATATACATTACTTCTATAATACTGAGTTCCGTCGAGTATACGTAGCGTATGAATGTTTGTAGAAAAAGTAAAATAGTTGTACCTGTCCATTGGACGATCCATTGTCTGAAATTGGGACTCTACTAATTCCAGCCGGCACTTAGTTCTGCCTATTACCCACAAAAAAATTCAGACATCAGAAAATCGGAAGTGAAACAGAACTACATAACTAAAAGAAGAAGAATTTCACTTAACCCACCTCCTCCACCTTGTTCAACATTAAAACTAATTTCCTCAAACCTTAATGAACGGGAAGAGATATAATAGGATTTAAGCTGTCGATAATCCACTTACCTAGTGATAACTAGAACTGACCAACAAGGTTAATTAAGTTATATTTTGATCTATTTTTATGTCACTGTTTTGGAATACTTAATTGAACTTAACTGAAGCTCTCGTGTATTTAGTCAACATCAAACCATGTTTCATTTGTACACTTGCTAAAATCCGCGTCTAATCAGATTCACACGAGACACGAGAAGTATAATAGCAATAACCCACCTTCAAACAAACCTCTTCGATTCAATAAATATATACGAGAATTTATTTAATTTTAATAACTACTATTTATTACTCTTGATACTTTCGAAAGATATTTTTATCTTAAAGACTCAGTCAAGCTTATTTTTAATTGATAAGACTAGTATGGTATATATTAGCGACTTGTAAAAGTGAAAACTTGTCCCATCAGCCAATTAATTAATTATTTAAAAATCATATAACATGTTATAGGATACACGAAAATACGTCCGCATCTGTCGGTTTGGTAAAATGTAAGTAATTATAACATCGCGACACGAAAGTGTGTCAGTCGGCGAACTGCCCACACGACTTGAACCAAATGTTTCGATTTTCACATACGATACGGCATAATCTTTCTCTGAAAACATGTTATTACAAAAACTAAAGACTAATGTGTCCCTGTACGAATGTGCAAAATTAGCAACAGTTAGGGAGTAGTGGAGGCTTAGTGAAGCGGGTCGCCGAAATTACGTGATGACCACGACCAGTCTGCCAAGACTGCGGCGACAGAGAAGAATATGTTTAGACTCTGCCAGTCTGGCCTCGAGATAAACTATCATGCTCAAAATTAAAGGAAAATGATCTAAACAGCGCCCGTGAAATCAACTCGACGTCCAGAACGATAATCCATACCATCCACGTCGCAGAAAATCGCAAAAGATGCATGAAGACGATAAGAGAAAAGAACCATAAGCAAGTAACAGGAGAGAGAGGGAAGCGAGAAAGTTATCTCGGTTTATGACCCAAACTGTGGTTAATAATATGGGCTTTTTACTAATTCCTCGTTTTCAGAGTTCTACACGAATGGATGAATGGGAGGTACAAAACATTTTTAATAAGTATTTAAAAATGTGAACCACGTGTTGCATTGCTATTGTAGTGTGGAAGTTGTGTTCGCATTAATATTTATCTCGTAAATAAATTTAAGTAATGTTGAGATATAGCGGGCAAATATTTTTTTTAAATGAGCGTTTTTATTTAACAATATTAAAGAAATCAAACTCACCTTACGAACAGACACGACTATGGTTATGTAGGCGCGTGTCGTCTAGTTAACGCGGTTTTATTCGTGTAGTTTTTTGCGCTCATATTAATTTGACAAACGCAATATAGAATAAATGCTTCCTTTATTTTTGCTCCATTGTAACATTAATTTATTTTGATCAAACATTCGCTTTAGAGTATAGTTCAAAATTGAAAATAAACATGTCGAGCTAAATTTTTTTGACTATTCTTGCTGGTAGTTTCCATACAAAAGAATTATAATCTTTCATCAACGTTCCGACATCATTACAATCGGCTGACTTTGATTCATAACATGTTAGGGCAAGGGCTACAAAGCTCTGATGTGTAGTTAAAAGTAATGTTATGTTATTATTAAACGCTTATCGATATCCGAAATGAAGTAAAATTTACCAAAAACCCCAAAAACATTTGAAACAACATTTGCGTGATTGTTTTTTTTTGCAACATTAGTTGCGGTGAACACCGTATTACGTATTCGCATTTCACTGTAGACATTAAAAAATCGGTCGCTTCACCCGCTTTTTCACTGAGCGCGTGTCGTGTCCTCTTTTCACCGTATTTTCGTGTTGTGTAACCTAATGAAATGTACATTTATGTCGTCGCTTAAATTCTTTCTTTTTCCTTTCATTTTTCATACAAAAATTTTAATTATGTACACATATCTCTCGTATATCTTGCAAAATTTTACTGTAGTCGAATCGCGGAGTCCGACCTAATTCAAAATGGCTGGTTCGGAAAAATGCTTATTTTGTTGATTAATTAAATACGTGTTATTATCAAGGAATAAACACAAACATTTGAAGTTTATAATAATCTCAGTGAACACGACAAACAGCACACACTGGGTATAATCTCTGCGTACTTCAATTGGATTAAACGGCACGAGGGATTAATATAAGTGAAGTCGAACGAATTGTACAGAAGAAAGTTACAAATCTGCAAACTAACAGGCGATACCTTAATCAAGCATTCGTCAAACATCTAGCGAGTTTGTCCAACAATTTTTCGCTAGTTGGACAGGAATGTTATTGCTGCAATATTTGTTGCACACATGATAACATTGTTTTCATTAATTAACTCTATGGAATGTAAATTAAGTGGAATGTAATGATATATGTATCTCATAGAGACAATTTCACAGTTGATGGATGGCAGTTATTGGAAGAGTTTGTAGAAAACCACTGATATGGAATTGTATAGTTTAAATTATTATTTATTGGTCTTTCGGAAAGTATATTAAAGTTTGTAGTAATTACATTTATGCAACAGAATGTTTTGCTAGCGGTTTCGTCGAAAAAGTGGTATACAGTTTAATAACATTTATGTAGTTTTTGATGGTGAAAGAATTATTAATAAAAAGTAATAGAGTCCGCAGCAGAAACATCTGTTGCACGAATGGAATGGAAAATCATGACGCGACCAATGAAAAATTACGACCTCACAGAAGACAGGGCGTGACTTAGAAATATTCTGTGCTTCGTCTAATGAGTCCGAAAGCGGAGTCCTAATACCAGTTCTCTTCCTCTTCCCATTCTTTTCCAATTAAGGAAAGGATGGAAGGGGAAGAGGTTTTAAAGGGGTAAGGAAATATCCTATTTCTGTGAATGCATCTGTAGCGCACATGCTTGTTGCGGATGCGCGTGGTAGCGGTCACTTAATATCAGGTGAACCGTTGCACGTTTGCGACTAAAAAAATATCAGTTCAGTACATTTAGAGTTGAACCATTACAAGGAAACGAATAGTTGTTTTTTTTTAATATTAGCATAAATCATCATTACTAATTTCCAAGTCCTCCATGCATTGAACTTATCTCTTGAGTTAGAAATACGTCGTATATAATGAAGAAGTTAGATAACTTAATGTTAAATTAGGTTTTAATTATATCACATTTATTAAAATTTGCTGAACTAGTTTTTAGTTTAACACTAATTATTAATAAGATTATCGTTAATAAAATTACCTAGCGATACACGTACGTATCCTGTTCCTTCTAAAGACCTTGTTCAGAATATCGAATCTCAATACCGTTACGAAGGTTATTTTCGCGGTTCATGTACTTTAACACTTCGTGTGTTCATTATGTTAAAAATTATTTGGGAAATATTTGCTTACTCTGGTTTTACGTGTATTATCTTTATTTAATCTCTACATAGAGGTATATTTTACAGTCACTTTTTAATGACTTGGTTTATGCCTCAACGTTTTCTCTCTTAGTGTACTACTCGAGGGGACAAAAAGAATAACTAAAATCAATAATGAAAATTAGCAGATATTCAATAACTTATTAATAATTAGTTATTGGTTGTAAAATATACAGATATTAAAACAAAGTAACAAAGCTATTTAAGTATACATTTATATATTTAACTTAAATAAAACGACGATTACCTTGATGCCCTTGAACAATAACCCCGACCAATCTTAGGAGAAAACATGGTGTTTGCTGATCTAATATCCTAACGGAGTTCAGTACAAATATAGTCTTAAAAATGAAATACAATGTGGGTGGTAGTAGTTGTAACTCCTTACATTTTAATAGAAATCGTTGATTTAAAATTGTCTAAAGTTCCATGAAATTACATTAATATCGAAACATTTTGAAACCAGTTCCGTTACCTTAAATCCGGTTCCAAATAATTTCTTACAAGTCTCACTGTGAAATGTTGCACTTTTTTTACATAAATATTTGAGTACCTGAATTGAAACTTTCTTATGGAAGTCTAAAATTAAAACAAAAATATTTTTCTAGACAAAAGAAAAGTTTATTTTATTTAAGGTGTATTTTTTTCTTTTAGGTTTTATTTTATGATTTAATATCAAAAGCAATTGAAATTAAAAGAACACGAATAATATATACTTATACGATACTTTTTAAACATCTGTGGCGCAACTACACTAGCAAACAAGATTAGCAATATTCAATTTGAAAAATTTGAGAAATGTTAATTCGTGCGTATTTAACACAATTTATTTTTTAACCTAAGAAAAATATATTCAGATTTATTTGAAAAAATTATAAAACAAAATTTTAACTCGAAACCAAGAAGTGTGTACATGGCAAAGTTCCCATTACGTTATTTTAAAAGTGAAATCTCCAATGTTACATGATTTTATGTTATTGCCATCTGTAGGCTGCAAATGGAAATCACAAGCAGCAAAACTGTGTGGCACATCACATTCTTAAAACTCGTCGCTAGATGGCGTTTTAAAACAGTTTGGACTATCTATGCATAGATGGCGCCTCTTTTTTAACTGTATAAAAAGAACAAGTATTTCTTTCTTCAGTACGTATTTGAGAATATTTTTGTAGCTAATGGTCACTGCGATCGATGGATATTAGTGGAAGTTTCCTCCACTGTTTTACTGGGTTACAAATTAATGCTGCCGCTACGGAGAACCATCTTTCTGCTTATATTAATCTACATATCTTTAGACTAGTTGGTTTTTAAAAGTTGATCGGTGGATGGATAAATTAATAGATAAAAATAAATATATGCTAGAGTCTATTGATTCGAAAAATATTCTCATCCAATACTTTTTCGTTTTGTGTAACATTAATCGACTATTAATTCTCAATAATTAATGGAGATATTTAATTACTATTTTATTGACTTGTATCATTTTATATTATGGTGTATGAGTATACATTGTATACCATGTTACAGATTTAGGCTATATATGAAAGGCGATGTACGTTCCCGGGGTGCTGTGTAGTTTGGTAGCGATTGGATCAATTTAATTAGACGACGAAGCCGGGCCGTATCGCCAGTAGTAGTTAACAAATAAAGGAATAAAACGACTTAGCAATCCGCCTCGATGCAAAACCTGGGATTTTTTATAATTCTAAGATTATAACAAAGTAAAATAATAAAAAAAACCTTTAAATTTGATTGTGTACATTCGGTTCAACGAATAATTTCTCTATTTTTTGTGTACGAAAGTGTATCAACTTTAGTTATACTAAAAAAGGTTTTTGACTTTCGTTGCATTTGAAACGCATTATTTTTGATTGGCTTTTTGCCTCCTCGATTATGGTGCAAAAACTTTGTTCTATTGATCTACATCGAGCTTTATTTTTAAAAAGTAAATTATTTAAAAAAACTGTTAGTTTTACCTTGTGATGTTACTTATATTCACTTAGTTTACTTTTGTTGAATCGAAACCAGACGAATTATGTCTGGTCTCTTTCTGGAATATGAAAATGGGACTAATCGCAGACTGCAAGAGAGTGTTGAATTCTTCTACGTGCTTATAAGAGTTTTTAATAGCTAATTTAAATTTATTTAACTAATTGTGTTGCATTATTTAATGTATTTTTCGTTATCTATGACGCTAACATCGTGCTAGTTCACGTTAAAAAGCGTTAGGTTACTGACACAACACGCTAATATAAATCAGTACTTACCACCTCAAGCGTTAATGCTTTTGGTAGAAACAACGGTTAAATTTAATATTTTATTATAATATACTGTGTTTTATTACATTTATTTTGGCATAGTATTTATATTTATATATTTCTTCAGTGCTTGTGACACGTGAACGCGGACCGATTTCGATGATTTTTTTTTTTAGTGGGTTGAGGACAGGGATGGTTAAGATTAACTACTGGATTCGGTAGGTGGCGCTGCCAGTTGCTGCTTTTGTTCTAGGAGATTTTTTGGACGAATAACAAAACGGATAATGAAAAATATTAGCTAAACCCTATAACAACAGACAATAGGTGCAGTAGTACTCGTTTAAAACAACGTATTGTATTTCATTATTCCTAGATACAGAAGACCTATAACCATCATATTTTTGAAACATATACATCATATTTACTGCTCGTTTACCTCCTTCTGCTATGTATTTAAAGAAATGTTTTATAATTTTTTTTGATTATTAAATATTATTATTATACTTCGTCAGTATTATTTACTGTTTCATATTTTAACATTACTCGTTCGTAATATTCAGCAATTATGAGATAATATTTCGTAGTACACACACACACACACACACATATAAGGACTGCGCCGTAATTTGACACTATCAATAAGAATTCCAAGTTCTTGGAACTGTCAATCATACGTTTTTAAAGAGGGTCCCAAAGTTTATTATGGACCTTTTTTATCTGTACTGGCTACGGGAATTTTAAGAATTGTTTTGTTTATTTGTTGTTTGGTTATTCTAGTCGCGCCACGCCAATGAATCATAGTAACTTAATGACTGTGTGCTATTTTTCTATTCGTATAATTCATGTATGGTTTTTCCACATGTATGCCACAAATCTTTTTTTAAAGTCGTCGACGAATTACGTAAATGGGGATAGTGATGTAGTTTTGTCCTGTCGTTAGTGTTACTATTATTGATGCATTAAAATATACAACGCGACAATAGTTCAAAAATAAATAAATAATCAACAAAAATAAACCCTTTATGTCATTGCAATAAAGTTCAAAATTGAATATAAGAAAAATAAATGAAAAAAGTTCGTCGAAACTGTTCCAAATTCGCGTGTTGCTGACGCATATTGAGTATGTTGTTCACACGAACCTATAAGATTTTCCCCTGGCAAATATCGTCTAACGCGGGCTAAAGAAGTTTGACTTCAAAAAAGTTCCTTGAAATTGTTCAAAATTCAAATAAGCATGTGTCTGACGCATGCAGTTGTTCACGCTAACCTATAAGATTTTCCCCTACGGAATATCGACTAAAGAAGTTTTTACTACAACAACTTTAAATTCGTTTATTATCCGATGATTGGAGAGAATTATTTTATTTTGAAACGCATTTCAAGTTTATCAAAATAAGTTGTATGAATCATATTCGGTATTTTTTTTTTAAACCAGTCGATGTGACATTAAAGACATCGTGATATAAAACCTACGCTGAATGTAATATAAAATTAATTATGTAGACATATACGGCTTCACAGTTTCATAGTCCAATGACTTTTTTTATTCGATTCCGTTTGGCCTCAACAGAAACGCGTTTCGTGTCAGTCACGTTTGTTTCTTTTATATCGCGAAATATTCGCAAAAAATATTAGGTTGGGCTCAGGGCACATGCTGTTAACTTTACAACATCCTGGTTCGAATCCAGTGCCATTATATATCTATTATATGTATATAAAAATGGACATGTGCGTCCCTATACTTCACTCCTAGCGAAATATACACATCACAGAGCAATTGTGACTGTGGGTGCCGCAATGTTCTGGTGTGACTATTTTATTTTATTTTTATGGAAGAAGGTGTCAAACGAGCAAGCGATTTATCGGATGTTAAGTGACCGCTAACTATAGACATCCGCAACAAGCAAATGAGTTGCAGATGTGTTGCCTACCTTTAATGGATAGAGGAGAGGATAGACAGGAAAAATTATATTTCCTTCTCCTAGTCATCCCCTCCCCCGTCCAATCCTTTTCCCCTTCCCATCCTACCCTTTTTAGGAAAAGATAGGGAGGGGAAGAGGCCTGACACCGGGCCTCCGGCACGCTGTAGTATAATATACTCCTGCTTCATGCCTGTCTTCTATGGGGTACCACGTATTTCACCGGTCGAGCTGGCCCATTCGTGGAACAGATGTTATTGTTGCGGACTCTACCACTGTTTACGTTTTTGTTGAATTCTAGCAACCAACACCCATGAAGCAAACGCACCTTACGATGATGAATTTATAACGATTTCTTAAATAAACTATATTCAAAGCTCGGTATAAACAATATCGAGCTCTCTGACGTTGCGAATATCGCTCGCACATAAAATAAAATAATGACATCATCTAACATTATATACATCGGTGTTGCGGCCACTTTGGAAGAGATAGGACGGTCACCTCTGTATAGATGATTTTTGTTAAAAGATTTTAAGAACTTAATTTTCTGTCTTTCTCTATTACAATTTGGTTACGGTTCACAATAAGGTGTTATGAGATTTATTTATGTAGGTACTTAATTGAATCACGCAAGGTATTTGATCTAACTGTTAATCTTATATAATCTACGGTAATTACAAAATCGATTAAATATGACTTTAAACGCGAGACGAAGTCGTTATAAAAACACGTCGGCCGTGTAAAAGTACATCAACCGGCAGTTATTTTAATTTTTTTCCTCGTTGAAGATGTATCAGGCGCATCCTGCGGGAGGTTTTGGGCGCAGCGGGGGAAGGGGCGCGCGTGCGCATATCTCGGCTGTGACGTCACGAAGGCCTGTAAAACCTCCGTGAACCCGCGTCAAGGCCTTCGAGACCTGCATTTACGTATATTATAGTTATATTAGCATACGCTCTCGAGCTTGTTGTGTGTCCAAGCATCGATTCCTATTGATCGATGATATTGCCTTCTTTGTTCATTTTAGAGTTGTTTATAATTGACCCGGACTTGAGTTTTCTATTAATAATAATGAATGATGGATAAAATACAAACTTAAAGTCCTTATTTTACCGATCACCGTTTTGTGCTAGACTTTTTTCACTCAATTGCAATGAACAAGATTGGAACACGATTTATTTTTAAAAATCCTGAACAGGTCATAAAAATTAGGGCTTCTATTTCTGCTACAGTTTTTAATATAACGTCAAAAGTTAGTTTACATTACATTATGATAAAATCACTATCTTTCCAAGTTTGTTGACTTAGCAACATAATTGTATTCTATAAAAGATTTATATTATGTATAAAAACAATATTTATATAATCGTAATGGATAAATTGTATTTTACGCTATTTATGGATCAACATTTTAAACAAACCCTGAACATAAAACAGACTATCGCTGCATCGTCTCAAAATTCTCAGCGCTTAATTATATCGTTGTTCACCTCCGAGCTATCGCTCAAACAAGTTCCATACACTTGTCCAATGTACATTTACACGTGGTAGAGTGTACGAAGTGGCTAAAGTATTGTAACGGTTGGTAATTCCGAGAAAACATTCCCGACGTCTCAGTCAACAGACGCCACTCTTAATTCGTTTATTTTACAATTCTGTTACTATTGTTTTACGAGTTTACTTTCTTTTTTAATAGTACCTACCTAATTAATATCTGTAATAAAGATTGTATTGAAACTTTAAAATTAAAAAGTAAAAGTTAATGTGACATTTTTAAAGAATTTAAATATTGCTTTGTTTTTTTTTTAATCCTTGTGAAACATTGCAAGGCAAAGGCAATTTTTATTTTCGTCTTTTTGTGGTGCTGTTTTGGTATAAACTAAGATAATGATATAAATCTATAACAATTTATCTCGAGAGACTTCCTTATTAAAAACAAACATAATATAAGAAAATATAATCTTTAAATTATATGTAAAAATAAAACTAAAAAATTAAAATAAAAACTAAGACCTTGTCACATGAATATTTCAGTAAACTGTTGAACTTTTTAAAATACCTACAACAGAAAAGTTTATTTTTTTAAATTAGGGTCGGACTAGTTATTATATTAGTATGGTGTTGTAGGCGTTATCTTAGTTCTTCTTTTTTATTTACTCAGATTATTTTTTTATTTACAGGTGATGGTCTGGGGCAATAGTACGGTTGCAGAAGTCGTGTCTGACCCTCTGCAAGAAGCGGGAGCTGTAATCGCTGGTCTGCCTTCAGGACCACTATCAACGCCGCAAATCTTGCCTCTGACGGCACCCTTGCCTGCTCCATCAGCTCTCTCCGCCCCGCCAGCTGTCCTGTTGTTCCTCGGGGGCTCGAAAGCACCAGTAGACCCTAGAGCCTCCGCTTTGTCATTAGAGGGAGAAGTCATTGTCGTAGAAAACGAACCACCGCAATGGGACGGCAAAGATTTGGAGACGTTCCTTGCTTGGGAGAAGATTTATGGTGAGGAAACGTTATGCTCTTTATAAATTTTCATTGTTAATTAATATTAAGTTTGTTATTTGTATCAGTTGATAGATATTGAAGGTATTTAGTTAGTATTAAGTAAATACCTTTCATATTCAGTCAGGCACTTAAATAGAATATTTCTTATTATAATTCAGTACCAGATCTCTTGTTAGTTAGGTAATTACCATGTGTATATATAGAACGGATATATATTTACGCAAATATTTCACAGTAAGTTTAGTTGTCGCACAGTTCCACTATTTTTACAATTAACATTTTTTTTAAATCAATTAAACGTGAATTGAAGAGAAAGACGACCCTCCGTCTGCTTCTATACTCACAGTTATTGTTTAAAGATTGAAGTAAATCAATAAACTTTAATTAAAAAAAAAGAAAAACAAATCAATCGATCATTCTTCGAACAGTTTCTATTTACGAACGAAAAACATAGCATACTTGATCAATAATACTTTCAATATTAGCATCTATCAATTGAATATGCGCGAGAAAATGTATAAATTAATCTATTTACGCATTAGAGTTGAGAAAACGTCGGACTTTCCTCATGTCGAGTGTACTGGCTCTTGTTGAATGCAGCGGCAACGAAGACGTTCAGTATTCCGATAGAGTAGGAGCGATGTTTGTAGAAAGCGCTTTGGCAATAATGAAACGTGTACGCACGCTATTGTGTCGGTAATCTTTCGCAGAAGCGGCCCGTAGTATGCAAACCAAACGCAGCACCCGTGACTTTCATACAGAGATTGGAATTGGGCGACACTAAATAAATGTACTATCAACATGATCAAGATTGAACTCTTATATGTTGCAAAATCACGTCTTCTTTCAAACAATTCAAACTGAAAACAGGAGGTGTTTTAATGAACGCGCTGGATTACATCTAAACGTTTCCCGTGTCCATCATTGTCATTTTCGCGTCTCTAATGTCGCCAGTACTTTCCTTGAAGTCCCACTTTATTATCTTTACCTCGCCATACTCTAGAAGACACTAAAAACTAAAAGATTTAATTTAATATAAATAGCGCTAACGCCTAAGAAAAGTGCTTACTAGCTCTAATTTTCTCAAAACAAGAAGTCAATGATCTTAATTATCTAGATTTATCCTTATACCGTGAATCAATTTTGGAGACCCAATTAGTTTTAGTTGTAATGTTACATTCGTCTATTAAAGCTGTCTTAGCTAAGACTGGAATACTAATCACTCTTCAAGTATCCATATAAGAAACGCAACGTTCGTTAACGACAACTGAAACATCATTTAATAAATTATTTGTACGTGTATCGGATTTAGTTTGGTTGCGTACTCAGAGGTTGCCATATAGAGTTCCAGTTCAATAAACGTAATGGCTCGTGGTTCGTTTGCGGTGCTGGATAGAAGTTTATTGGAATAAATTGTACAAGCGATGTAGCAAATATTTTTAGTTTTTATGATCACATGAACTAGATGAATAAACGGAGATCACAAATTCCCATTTTTCTTTACCTTCTTTATCTTTACCGCTTTTCGTCGTCGTCAAGGGTATTCTCTTAGTATGTTACAATATATATTTTGAAATGTAATTTCACTGAAGTATATCTTAATCAATGCAACATCCTCTTACAAATGACACTTTTCATATGCTACTCAATTCATAATTTTATTATTGAGAGTTAATCTACCCCACTTTTCAACAATCATGCCTTACCATGTTTATTTTAGACGTCCCTTTTCTATTAAACATGTTGTAATAACCGTGAACCCGTGGAAATAATTACAAATTGATGTTGAATTAATCCACGTCAGTAAAAAGGTCTTTGTCGTTGTTACGTGAATTAATGCAAGGTGAATAATTTGACATTCGATTTGACCTTTCCAACACCCACGCGGCACCATCTATTGTGCCAATTTATTATTCCACTAGGAGTTTCAGATGAACATATACAATTATTTTCGAAACATGTTATTACAGCGGTGAAGTCATGATACCATATTATGTGATATAATAATATATAATTTCTCTTTTGTTACAGCCTCAACATTGTTCTCAGCCTTGGAGCTGTACGGCAAGCCATTACTGAGAGCGGCAGTCATCACGCGAGAAGAATATCATTTGCTATTCTATTATTTGGAATCGGTGTCGGAGGCGAGCGAGGCTCTCACTGAACGAATGCGAAAGTACATCGATTCCGGATTGCTGATTAATGAAAGTCGCAAAGATGACACTGACGCGTTAGTGGAGACCGTCGACAACGTAGACGACGATGACACCAAAAGTCTGTTGACAGAACTCATAAATGAAGGAGTTCTTACTCGGAGAGACGTTGATAATTCTTCTGTAATTACGAGTTCAGAATACACAGGGCAAAGTGACGTTAACCGAAAAATAGACGACACAGATAATTGTTCCAGCGTGTCGTCTGTAGGTGTTAGTCTTCGTAAAATATTTGTAGACATTCCAGTAGATAATAATGATTCCGAAGTTGACGGTTCCGTTATAGAGACCGAAAATGAAAACGTATCACTGAGAAATAGCCGCCAGTGTTGCGTCGATCATAGAATATCAGCCGATGCCTCTGAAAATGTGTGGGCTAATGTGAGATGGGATTTTCTTAATCCCACAGATTTTGGATATGATCAGATCCCGAGCGTAAAAAGAAGTCGCTCGGAGTCTGCGATCACTCCAAACGCTTCCAGACGGAGAAACGACGAAATCTACGAAAGTCTACGTGACGACGCCGAATCTTGCGGAAGTATGACACCATATGAGTCGATAGAGGATCTATACGATTGTATCAAAAACACGTCATACATGAGTGCGGCCGCCGTGGAGTCTTCGCCGTCCACCGAGAGTCAGTCGGAGCCTCAGTATCCGGACTACGACGAGAAGTCGATTGCGACCCGGCAGAGTTCCGCAAGCAGCGACAAGAGCGGTGCCTCGTCCGCATTTCCGTTCTCTAAATGCGGATCCAGCGATTCGACAGCCTACACGTCTTGCGAATCTACAAGTGGCATCAGCACTTTCGCTCCTAAGTGTAGTCCGGATTCTCTGAAGACCCGCGATCTGCCGCCGCCGCCGACGGCGGGTGAGATAAGTGAGAGTGCGATATTACTCAAACAGCTGTTTATGGGAGAGCTGCTGGACGTGTACGGCGAGTACCTGGCGGCGTACCCGCATGCGCGCGCGCTGCTGCGACGCAAGGCGCGGCGCGACGAGCATTTCGCGGCGCTCGCTGACATCCGCAGAGGCGCGGCCAAGTATTCCATCGCCGACTACCTTGAGTTACCGGTGAGTCTTTATAAATACACACTTTAAACGCTAAACTTCGTGTATGCATAACTTCCATATTGTAATTTAAGTTTGATATCTAAATGTCGATACCGACTCTGTTTTATTATTTAATTGTAATTTTAGGCTTTATTGTTCTTAACTGTGCGGTTCTTGAGAAAGGAAAACTGGGTACTTACTTAATATCTATCATCAAAATTAGATTCAGGAATAAACTTGCCCAATCGTTTATATATTCCAGGTTATAAATAGTTAAATGTAACTTAATTTTGTATTTCGTCTATAGATTCCGTATTCGAAAGCGTAACGTGTTTAATATGGTCATTAAGTTTAAACGGCGTAGAGAAGAGAACAATACGGTGCCCGGATTGATTTAGATGGAGGGCTCGATCGCTGCATCGCTACAATGATACGCGGTCTCGCACGCGCCGCCATTCAATGCTAATGGGCCCGGCCCGGGGTCCGCGCTCGGCTCTCTCTCGCCTCGCCTTGTCTTTCAGACGACTACAGTTCACATTACGAATCGAAGTGAAGCGATCGGAAAGAAATTATACCCTTCTTATTAACATATCAAAAGATCGAATAAGGAAATTCGTGTATCATCATTGCGTGGTCTTTTTATATAAGAGTGTACATAGATTTTTAATTTATGCTCAATAAAAGAAACTTAAACTTTACCTTTTCCTTTACGGGGATAGATATATTGCTATGCTAATCCTCAGTATAACAATAGATATCAATTGTTATAGATTTAGACTTGTCCCGTCGTACGTCGGGAAACAACCAAAAAAGGTTTTTTTAAAACATCACAGTCATTTTGTCTCGTCTAAGAATCGCAATCAGGTCTCGTGCGGTACGACTAACTATAAAATGGCTATACTTTTTAACATTATCATAAATATCTGTTTATTGTTTTTAGTTAGTTAGTTATTATTATTCCACAAAATATTGTGACTCAAATCTTGTTAATATACATGTTATAAAATTACCTTTTTAGCGGTCGCTGTGTTTTTTTTAATGTTTGAATTTACAAATAAGGCCAAAGTGTTTAGTATCTTGTTTCGTTAATGTTCTAATGCTCACTTTGTCGATCGCGAAATACATTATCCGTAGACAGACATCCGCCGACCGCCGTGCCAGTTCCCTAGTACAAGTTACTGCATACAGTTTGTAGGGCGAGCTCCGCACCGAACTTCCGTTGTGTACACACTTTTTATATACTATCATACGAAATCTCGTACAGTTTTATGTCTTACGGATGTAGGATACTGCCGTCTTTCACGTATTATATCGGGGCAAATATGTTTAATGTCTGGTTTAATAAATTTACTTATAGATTAACTTTTACATTTTTAACATATGCCTAAAATAAAGGATAATGTTACGTGGAATCCCATGATAGTAAGAAATCTGCTAGTGACCGATAGGGTTCATATGAAACAATCTTTGGAATAAGTTACGAGAGGCCCTCCTAGAAATAAGCTAAGCTATATGATTTGGTGTAATTTTAGTCGGAAATATATATTACCACAACAGAACTCTAACTTCCACCCATATTAATTTATAGTATTAAAAAAAATATACCCAACAAAGCTATAACAATTGTTAATTAGGCATAAAGAATTACAATTCTGACATAATACTAAGTCTACACTGATGCTGATGATCCATAAAATTAGCGAATATAAAATCAGAAGTGGTATTAAATCACGTAACAAAGTTATGTTAAGCGTTGAATAAATAGAGACAGCAGATATGCTCTGGACCATTTTATGATGCAATCGTCCGAAGCGAAGTGGCTGGAACAGGTAGCCCAGGGGGCCTGCCCACGTACGCCGCCTACGCCCTTTCATCGGTCATCATTGTTTATGATTCTTAATACGTAAAATGTATCGGTGGGCAAGCTCTAAGGTAGTATAAATAACAAACTATTACACCTTCCGTAAGCTCTAATGTATTATGTTAAATTACAATATACTACAGTACGTTGCGCAAGATCGACCGGGAAGACATTTTTGAGGGAATTTAATATATTTTTGAAGCGAATTTTGTAAAAATTTTGTACTATATTCTTTTTGAGCTTTACAACTAGACTAAAAGTTTTTTGTTAGATATATTGACAGACAAAAAGTTAAGATCTTATTTCGAAGCTTAAATTCGATTCGTTTTAAAATTATAATTTATTGGATTCATCGATCAATTATCATATCAATTATTGTTTTTAAATTACATTACCCTATCAATCAGAATATTTTTTCGACATTAAATTTACCGAATAGAGACCTCTCAATGTTGAACCTACAGCCAGCACATACGATAGAGCTAGAGATACTATATGTTCGCACATTTAATCAGTACAGTTTTAATAAATAAACATGTTACAATTGTTTACATGTAAAGGGTTTAGTAACGTATGTTATTTTTCTAAAAGCTGCCAGCGACAATATAAGGCGTTGGCATAGTATTGATGTTCCATTTAAAATTACAATTACATCGTGTTAGTGAGACGCTATTTCACTCCTGCGTTCGCATACAAATCGCGATTCGCCTTGTAAAGCTAAAGCGAAGTAATCGCATTGCAGCTCACCGTTTGTGTAGAATGATAATAAATATTTAATACCACGTATTTCGCGGTGTGTTTTCCTCCTATCTATTCTCAAAATTTCACAAGGCAAATAACTTTCAGCTGTCACTATTAATATACTGTACGGTGCCAAGGTTAACTTTGTGAAAGACCACTATTTAAAACTTTCTTATAAGGTTATGTGTTCAAACTAATTACTGTACTGTCGTGTGGCAGTGCTTACTTCGGCAGTACATGTACTACGATTTGAACGATACAGAGAAGATTAGCAGCAGCAAGGCCGCTGCGCAAGGATGGTACGCAAGTCGTGAAGCGTTTCACGTTTTTCCCAATCTGGTAATAATATTAAAAGTAACGGTCCGAACCGAGGCTCTCGAGGGAACCCTCTAGCTAAGTTAGTCCTTAAGAGGTTTAGGCTAGGCCGCCTTCTGTGCCCTGGCGCCTCAAGTCCGGTGAAGCTATAGATGCTTCCTCCACGCAAGCAGTGACAGTAGTTGTAAGCAAGCAGAAACGCGCGTAAACCACCACTTTTTGTTATTGGGCAAGCCTAGAATTGTATGGTACTCACTGTTTGTTGTGATGTGTATAAAAAGTTTTTTTTTAACAATCAGACATAACAATATATTCTGACAGAAGGATTTTATAAACTACTCTCCTTGGTGATGTAATTTAATACGTTTAAATTTGATATAGTACGATAAATGTCTGCAAACAATCATAGAGATAAAGTCTAACGAAACTAGAATTACGGACGCAGTTTTATAAATAGTGTAGTGATTAAACAAATGGCTTACATAAAGCTTTGATATATTGTTATTAATTCGACCGGCGTGAGTTTTAAGATTGATATAACGATTGTATCGTGGATTTAAGTAATTATATGTGAAAGAGAAATAAATCAGAATAAAGAATAGAGACGGCCGGCGAGGCGGCGTGGCAGCGCGCTTGGAATGTCCGATCCGGAAGCAGTGAGAGGTTATTTTAAAACGACGTGCACACTTATACAATTTGTTATGTTATTTTATTATACTAAATGTTTAGTAACGGACTTACTTAATAAATATTTAGTAACATACTATTTAGATGTTGCAAAATTACTTGGAAATTAACTGTACTAAAAATACAGTAAAAATGTTAACGTTAATGTTAAGTAACCTAGCTATTGCTATTAAAACGCTCCTATGAGCATATCGTTCATAGGAATGCGATCAACATTTCTAGTTCAACGTCTCTATAAAACTGATTTGCAAGCCTTGTGATCTCGGCGATCTTAAGAACCGTTTATGGCGCGAAGAGGTAAGTATAGACTCGAAAGAATGTTGCGCCGGCGTCTACGCGCTCGTTCTATGCCTTTGCGTTTAAGCATTCCCGCCACGACCTCCATCTTGAGAAGTTCACACTTAAAAGCTAACGTTAACATCCGCCTCGAGGATTCTTTGATCGATTTATTACAATTATTCGAACAGAGCTTTTTAACAAGATTTCGAAAAAAAATGTGTCAATTACAAAAAAAAAGATAAATTTAATTTTAATTTGATTTTGATTGCGTTTAAGTAGTTTAGAATTTTACAAGAGAATGAATACATTTCTTTATTCGATTTGCACATACGAGGGTGACCTAAATTGGTTGTCCATTTTGTAGAACATTACAGTAATGCAAAACCAAAAATATGTTTTAATCTCAGTCCGCAAATTTTTAAAGCGACCATATAAAAGCGAAATTATTTTTTTAACTTCCACCAATACCTACTCTTAATGTGTTAATCGTATCTGAACAACTCGTTATAACAAGTCGAAAGCATTTTTTAATGTGACCGCCTTTATGCAATACGAACGTGTGGGATAATTTTGTATTAAGAGTTTTTGTGAAGTGGCGTAAACTGATCACAATCAATTATTTACACTAACATATTCGACACAGACATTCTAATGTGTTGGATAAATTATGTGTTGTATGTATTGTAATTGTAAATTAAACAAAATATGTATGTATCCTTAAAAAGACTGTCAAATGCGGAAAATGCCCGTCAGATGTAACAGTGGTGCCCGCAACATCATCTGTTGCACGAATGAACCGGCGAAATACCACGACCTCGCTGAGGACAGTCGTGAATTGGAAGTATTCTCCGATTCGTCTGATGAGTGAGGTGCCGGAGGCCTAATTTCAGTCCTCTTCCCCTTCCCATCCTTTCCTAATAAATATATGTTGGGAAGGTGAAGAGGATTGGACGAGGAGTGGATGATTAAGTGAATATTGTTTTTCCCGTCTATCCCCCTCCTCTGTCTATTAAAGGTAGGCAACGCATCTGCATCTCATTTGCTTCTAACGCGGATGCTTATAGGTGGCGGTCTCTTAATATCAGATTTGATGCTTTGTTTGCCACTTTGTTCCATAAAAAAAAGATGGCAACCCTAAACCCGACTGCAAAGTAAATGCTATGTTAGGCATGGAATACGGAGTTACAGTGGTCGTGGCACATTTGTCGTTTCTTTTAAATCAAAAACACCTACACATCCATGCTCGTCGGTTACGGCTATTCTTAACGTCGCTTTTCTTTAATATGTCGTTAATCTCTTCGATATGGGTGTTATACTAATTAAAGAAAAAACTCCATATCGTTAAGATTAAATCTCAGCTGATTTCATATAGCAGTAAGTTGTTATATAGGCCAAATGTTTTACATTCGTTGAAGCCATTCAAGTGAATTTATTTCACTACTGAAGTAATCTTAGTATCAGCAAGGTTTTTATTTGCATTCTCCAACAGTCCTGTGCCGCCACTTGCCTAGCGCGCCATCTCCATGTACGGATTTGTGTTGAGATGTGACTGCCTTAAATATGTTAATCTCCAACACGGACTAACCCAACATGTTAAATAGCTGACTAGTTATACTGGTAACTGTTTCAACATAGGCTTACTCTATTAAGCAGGATGTTGTGACATTTATTATTAGTAAATAATAAATTATATACAATTAAAATGACAACTTCTGTAGGTGTCGTTTTGCTATTTCTAACGAATGTTAAATATTTAAATGATCTCTGTTTTTACTACTTCTGGAGAAGTTTATTTGATGTTATCTTCACCATCATTTTTACAATGAACTAGCCCTTATTAAAATACTGTTACCGCATACTAAGTAACAAACCTAAACATAACAATGCCTTAGTTTTGAAGAAATAGGTTTGGTTGGTATGGGAGCCATGTACAGTATTGTATAACTGTTGGGCCGCCGGCTCAGATGACAGAGATGTTTATTATTATAATGTAATCTATTTTACCATTACAGTATATTTTTCGCATTCAATAATTAAATGAAGGAATTGTACATTGATACCCTGATTTACGTTGGCCTTGTGTTGGTGCCCAAGAAAGAAAATGAGGTTTTTATACCTTTAATTTCGATTCCCTCTATTTCCAGACTAAGTATAAACAAATTACATGTGACCATTAGTTGCTTACTGCGCCATAAAGGACTATTTTCTTATGAATCTCATGCCTAAATATTAATATGTCAATAAACGTAGATGTAGGTTGCGATTGCCGCCATTTTCTTAGCGGCAGTGATAGCAACGCATGCTTATGTTAAGGAATGTTACCAGCACGGAAAAATGAGGGTAAGCTACTGTTCTTTAAATATCAGGTCTTAAATTCTTTACTTAAGTAGAACTTTTTTAGGCCTCATTTGTCACCTAATGTAAATTGACTATTCAAAAGCAACATATCTTTAGCCATGTAAATATTCTAAATTATTTTCTATTCAAAAGCAATCATTCATCTTTAAAATAAAAATGTGCATATAAAACATTCATTTGGGTGTTCCAAAATTACAATCAGTTTAATATTCTACGATGATATTATTTTTTGATAAGTAATATTACGTATACATGACGCGCTACGCGCATCCTCTTTATACCCAGTTTTAATACACAATGAAATGCTCGATGGTTTTTTACTACGTTTAAATAATCGAATTTCAACTGTCTGTCCGGTCATTAGTCAATCACGTTGCTGTTAGCTCTGTCAGATTCCACGTATACGCCTTAAAGGAACGGCAATGACATTGTGTTTAACTTTGAAATCAGTAAATTTGAATTTAATTGAATTAATGCCATATAAAATACGTTCATTGGCTATTATGGTACTTATTACTTCGAATAAATGCTTAAAATTGTATGATATAATGAATTTTATGGATAATAAAAGAGAGAAATTAAAAAAGCTTAAACTTTATTATTTTATATTTTTTTTTTAGTCTTGAGATACCTTAATCGTCTCTATCTGTCTTCCTCCATGCTTCGTTCTCGATCCAGCTCATAATTCTTCTTTTTTTTACATCGCAGCTCAAGAAAGAACTATTTCTGGTTACAATTCGTTTAAATTAAAAGCTAAATAAAATAAATTTAGAAAATATTGCACAGTTATTTATTTAGATGAAAAACAAATTATACAAAAGAAAATAGGGTGAACGCGAAATTTTGTTTTGCTCGCACAAGTACTTTTTAATATTTTACGAGTACTTTTTAATAAAAATACTCTTTGTTATAAATAGTTTGCACAACTTTCATTTCTCAGTCAGTCTTAGTTTCTCGTCTCTTTTCGTTTTAACATTTCCAAACCATCGATGAATAGTTTTTTAAATTCTAGTCACAACATCCTCTCACAGGCCACACTTTTTCCTTATCATGCTATTTCGTTGGTGTTACCCGTAGAATATTAATATATATTGTGTTTCTCTCATCGAATGACTCTCGCTTCATACTCTACTTAGGAAAGTCAGCCATTATTTACAACGTTTAGAAGGTGCAACCTTTTTATTTTCTTTGAATCTGAAACGTTCATTCTGTTTATATATTTTACACTTGTTTTACATAATATAACTCTTGTGCCCTATCAAAGCGCTCTGATGTTTGCATTTGGTTCATTTTTGTAAATTCCTATCATCTTCTCTCCAATCTCTTTTCCGAAAAGTTTTCGTTTCCGAAAAGAATAAAAAAATTGCTACAAATTTCGCTGTATTATTTTTATGACTCATATAGGTTAATAAAGTGTTAATTTTTGATTGCATGTAAATGAATGTTAAGTACAAATGCATACATAGCGGGTATGTTAGTGCGTGTGTGGACTGTTCCCCTCCCCTACCCCTCCCAGTTCTGCTTTCTACGCGCGATTTCACTGACGCAGGCACCTCGTTGCTTTTTACATCGTCACGCGCGATTTTTCACGAATACCCGCCGTTTTAGTGCTTGTTACGTGACGTGTTTGAGGCAGCACTTACCAGATTCTATTTGTTCTGCTAAAATAAGAAAACCATTAGTTAAATTGATTTATTCCATGCTTCCATCATTTACAATGCCATTTAGGATTTCATTGATAACTGCAGCAAATGAGAATACCTTTCGATATGTACAAAATTTGTTTAATTTTTTATCTTTATTATATTTAATTTGAACATTCAATGTCCATAATTTTAAATAAGTAACCTCAATAGGTTTACAGATTCTGAATTCTTTAATAATAGGTCGTGGAAACAGTTTTTTCGTATTTAATATGAATTCGAGATATTTTATCATTACAACTTGTTGCCATTTTGTAAGTAGAGTCATATTCCCATAGCTGTAGAAGTTTCGGGATTTCTGATTAAAAAAGTGCGACATGTAGTGACGGCAGTTTTCTCTTCGTGTTAACTTAATTAAATAATTCTGAACAGACTGAATCTGAGGGTAGCTGATGATGAGGGTGGATGCTAAATGGAGGATGCTTAATGCACTTCACACATCATTAGGCAATCAGCAATATTTGCTGATTGCCTAATGATGTGTGTGGTCTGGCATTATCATATTGACCACGACCTTTCTGTTATACAATACCGACCGATTTTATCTAATTCTTTCTTGAATCTCATCAGCCGTTGGCAGTAGAAACAATCGCTTTGCCCAGCGGTAAAAACTCATAATGAACGATTCTCTTCCAATCCCTCTAAACACAGTATCTCATCTTAAGCTTATTCCGAGCTAATTCGGAAATTTCGTTTTAGTCTGTGGAGCTTGACTGCCCTTTGGCCGTGATATTTTTCTCATGTTCTTCTCATACTTCACTTTTTATCACCAGTGATCAGTCTTTTCAAAAAAACAGTTCGGTTTCAATAGAGAATCGCCAATGCACGCTGGCTCGTGTGGAACCCAAATAGCTTTTTCGTACATCCAGATTTTTCAGGTGACCTTTTTGTCGTCAACCTCTAACTCTTCAGCAATCTCATTTATTTATAGTATCCAGCCAGATACAAACAGTACAACCACATTTTTTACTGCAGAACAACAGAAATATCTTTGTTTCTGTTGTTGAAAATTTGAATGCAATAAAACACAGTAGACAGTTTAGTAATATAATTTAATGTAACGACAGCAATACAAAACTGTTACATGGCAATACGCTATCCTGTATTACAGTCAATTCTTAGAATTTAAATCGTTAATAATACCAAAACTTGATAATATCTATGCAAAGTTTTGAATGTAAGATGTCGAGTCGGCCAATTCGTACAAGACATTTATAATTGTGGGCCCTACCACTGTTAATATGGCACTTAACATTTCGAAATAGTTTACAGTAGTCTTGAAAGTTAAGTTTTGAATGAATAAAACTTTTTCTATTATAGATAATATGCATACTACTTTGCACTTTCGAGTGGCACAGTATTGAGGGAACACGTACAACCTTTCCGGGTTTCATCAATGAAACTCATTGAATAGATTACCGTACTCGTATATAATATAGTCTCTGTAGAATGGAACAAGAATTCCAATACGCGTATTCTAAATGATTCATGCAGCAGTACAATAGCAGGGCTGCGTCTACTCAGTAGTCGCAATACAAGATAAGGTTATAAATCGAGCGGCACTCGCTACAATAGGATTCCTTGGGCGTTTCAGCGCCTGCCGTGTCGAAGCCTCGGCTCGAAGCTTTCTTACCGGCGCAGGCGATGACTCACGCTTGACTCACTCTATACCAACCACTTTACGTTCCGGATCTAATTTATTTAAAAAAAAACAACTCAAACTCTATGGTTTGTCAGCGTTCGGATAGTTTGACGCACATGCAACACTTATCGAACGAACTGTAAGCTTTATTGTCTGTATTCAAGGTAAAATCTATTTCTATTATAGTAGAAACGTGTACGAAGGTCTCGCAAACAGGTTGCGAGCGACTCAGTCACATCGAGATAGTCGTCAGATTGCGATGTTATTGTGAATGGCAAGGCATGACGGCCGCGCATTGACAATCTGATTGTTCTTCGCTCTAACTGCACTTCTGTCTTGTTACACTATATCACATCGTTAATTTTGATACGCAAATCGCCCAAATTGCATTACACCGCCGTTTTTATAGTATATACACCGGAAGTCGGTTTGTGGGTACTGATTATTGTCGGCTCTGTTCTGTCCATTAAACATCCGCTCTATTGTAAACGCTTAATCCCATTGCAGTGCTGTTTTGATGTACAGAAATGGAGTAATAATAAAAGAAAGAAAAAACTTTAGGTCAAGTGTAGGGCACGAAACGACTTGCGAAAAGATTCACACGTAGCACGTGCGTGTCGACTTAAAAAAAAAGATCGTGAAAATAAAAAAAAAATCGGTTCTCTTCAAACAATCGCAAGTTTTTAAGTACACATCGGAACCATCAAAGTGAAGCCATGAATACACACGAAATGAAGGACGACCGGCACACGTGTCCGCAAACATTTTGGGTCTTGTACAAACAAACGCAAGGTCCGAATATTCCCTCGTTGGCCCTCCATTACGTATAAACTTCGGTTGAAATACGATTCCAGACAATTTTTATCGGAACGCACACTTAAAACATCGGGTATTCGAAGGTATTTTAACCAGGAATCTTGTGGGCGGTGATGCGTCAATGACCCGCGAAACTTGCGGATCCGCATTCAGGTAACAATAACTGATTATTCCGAAATAAAATTTTCAAGCGACCCGACGTATACGTAGGTACTATTAAATGTTTATGTACAGTTTCTTATATTCGATTTCAGTTATTTTCGCAGGATAGCTTTTAAGCGATGGTAAGAAGGTATAAGTGGTTTATAATTTAACCATATAATTGTTTTTCTTTGGAAGACATGTCATTTACAACTAGTTTCGTGACCTCGCTCACGCATTCCCGCGCTTGCACCTAACAGTACTTTCCCGTTGACTTAATGCCGACTTTGGACGGAACCTGATCGTAGGCAAGTGTACATTATAGCGCTGAGATGGCGATCGACTGTTGCAATTTAATTATATTTCGAGTATGCGAAGCGAAGCGTGTGCTGCGTAGATCGGATCGTACCTACCGGCCGAACCCGTAGTCCCCGACGGGCTCGCTGCGTGCCGCGCATTCCAGCCGAGCGGCCCCGAGGCGGCGCGAAGTTGCCCGAACATCGAACTATCCGCACCCGACTTCACACCAGTGCGTGCGCGAGCGCGGCACGAACGTCTCGATCTTTGACGATTGTCTATTTTAAGTTATCTGTCAACAAACTTCATCGCGTCGCGTTAAAGACGGCCGAACTTTCGAGTGATTATAACGAATATTAATTATTTTGTGTAGTGTGATATATAAGAAGAATTAAGACATTAATTCGTTTCAGACTAAGTGTAAGAACTCTATGTTTTTTGTTTTGGACTACGTGCAACGCTCGCGGTGAGCCGGAGTCGCGTCCGTGTGTGTGGCTGTTTTAACTGCCGACGTGAATTAAAACCTTGAGTAATTTACAAACGAATCTCATATGGATTTGGTGATGTCCCTGATCTCACGGTAACTAATGAAACTACATCTTTATTGTAATAATTTGTCGTTTCTCAGCGGGTGGTGAGTCGGGCGGCCTCGATTGTCCACGTCTTGCATGCGCCGTTAACTTGAGATTGTTTTTTTATTTATTTTTATTTGAAAATGTTTGTATGGATGTACATCAAGAACTCGAAACCGTGTTATATTAAGAAAGCTAGCGAAAAGAGCACACCTCGATTTGGTTGAGTTTAGCGAGCTTCGATGGTATTCAGGTTATTTGGTTAATACGTTAAATAGTTAATTAAAAATGTTAAAACTTTTGTATCTAATAACTTTAAACGAACAATTCTTGTCTATTTATATAATCTAAATCTCGGAAACTGCTACAACGATTTTCATGAAATTTAGTATGCAGAGGGTTTCGGGGGAGATAAATAGATCTAGCTAGGATTCATTTTTAGAATATCGTTTTAACCAGGCACGATATAAAATGAAAATAAGTATGATCGAAGAATATATATAAATATCTATTCTAAAACAACACGACAAAATAAAAAACAAGGCCGAGCAAAGCTCGGTCCACACCGCTTGTATATAATAAATGCCAGATGATTGATTGAAACAAAACCTCCTTGGAAAATTACCTAAAACATAGTAAAATAAGTGAACATGGTGCAGTAAATATGGTTATAAAATACATATATGTTTATAGAATATGGTTAAATATACTAGCGGTAAATTGATCAACAAACCATGTGGCCACCAAGGTTTGATTCTCGGAGAGCTGTAAAGACCGTTATTTGAGATTTCGATTCGATATCGTATTTTGTGATTCTGATGTACAAAACATCGCGTACGAAATGACATTTGTTACAGATAATGATAATCCTCTCCTCTTACTCGACGTCTTAAACTTACAAATTGTATTTAAAAAAGTGTCGGCTTATTTTTTTAATTTGACAAATAATTCATGAACGCCTCTCTCGTAAAACATGTTAAGCGTTTTTATGTTATATTAATTCAAATAATAATATAGTTTTTATAACTCAACGTTATTAAAAGTAGCATCTCTAGAAACCTCATTTTATAAATTCATGAGACAGGTTTCTATCACTAATCGTCAAAATGTAATATAAAAATATGCGGGTTTTATGCTATCGCATCAAGCCCGTTTCAAAGAACCGGTAAGAATTTAAAGGTAAAAGGTTATCCGCAAATACCAATATTTCGACAGGCCATTGCAGGATAATTAATAGTCGAATGAATGCGTACAACATATTCGCTTTTAAAATAAATTGTTTTGTGACTAACAGCTATCGAATGGACTGTGACACGTAGACACAAGTTGCATTTAAATGGAAAACAATGAAGATGAAGAAAGTAAACAGCCGTACTTGTTTCTTTTCACGCAATTTAAAGACGAACTCACTTCGCTTTGCAATAGAGCTCTGAAATATTCCATTTCAGAGCTCTTTTCCAAAACTTTAAACAGTGGTAGAGCTCGCAACAACAACATCTGTTGCAGGAATGGGCTGGCTCAACTGGTGAAATACCAAAACCTCACGCGTGACTTAGAAGTATTGTGCGTTTCGATCGATGCGTGAGGTGCCTGAGGCCCTCTTCCCTTCTTGAGGGTTCTCTTCCCTTTCTCATCTTTTCCTAATAAGGATAGGATGGGAACGGGATGGCTACGAATAAACTTTTAACCACTCCTCTGTCCATTAAAGGTAGACAACGCATCTGAGTCTCATTTCCTTGCAAAAACTAACATAGCTGTAATTCGATAATAGCTACCGATTGTATTGTAGCACGACCCTGTCGGGTGCTCTCCAATCGAAATGCTATTAATAAAGCAATAGACGGTAGGCTCAAATACGACTGTGTGAACCAAAAACACTTAATTTCTAGATATTTCATAGTTTAATCTAAAAGTATCTAAAATATTATTACGTTAATATGTTAAGGTGTACAACAACATTTGTAAGTATTAATGGGCATTAAAAAATCTAATTCTTCATTCCACTATCCCAGTAAAATTGTTCTAAAATATTAAAATAAATTAGTATGTTTGTTTACAGTAATAGTCTGTGTAAACATCCGCGACGGCGACATAGCCTGTGCTACTTGTGATACTTTCATCTCCCGGTTTTCTTAGCATCCGTCGCCGGATGATCAGATTACAACCTCATTGCCGGTCTGACGTTAGAAATTAACTAGTAACTTTCCCTTTCAATATTATTATGTTGAAAAGTAATGCCGAAATAATTCACTAGCGACTCGCCCCGGTTTCACTCGGGTGGCACTAAATACCTTATAGCCAAGAAAACACGCTTGACGTGTTTCGACAGCTTAGGAGACTAAAAATATGTCGAAGTGTTATGTCAATAACAACGCCATCTGTTACTTATAATAATAATAAATCAGCCTTTTCTAGAATGTTCCCCACTGCAGGGGCACAGGCCTCCCTCTCTGTTACTTACGAATAATTATTTAATTTCAAAAGAAGACATAGATATCTCTCGAATTGGACCAAATTACAAACACATTATTCATGATCGTTCGAGCGGGCTTTCGGAGTTCGCGGACCAATATCGTGAGTCGGGAATTTTATTATTAAAATTTATAAAATTATTACATAAATATTATGAATATCAATGGCACCTACAATATATTGTAAATATTGGTATTACATTTTTTTTTTCAATTCAAGGAGCCGTTTATGTTTGAAACGATTATTCTCTTTCGATAAAGTCTATTTGAAAACAGGTCATTGTTGGACCTATCATAACTTCATTATGAGGCGAAATATTTAAAAAAAAATGTTATAGCTTTAACTTTGTTTAGTAATTCTTTTAACGACATATTTTCGTATGGATTGTATATACAAAACAGTATTTTCATAATGAAGGTGAATGTCGGTCGTGTCTATTCGTACATCTGTTGTTTCGTCGTATATTTGGTACGTTGTATTCTGCTTTTTTTAAAATAATATAGACAAAGACCTTTTGTACATTATGCTTTGTACAATCAGATTATTACGTAAACCTTTTTATCCGAAGGGAATGAATGGAAGTTAATATGAACCGTGTCTAGTTGTACATGTGTCGTGTTGTAAATAGGGTTAGTGTTGTAAGACTTCTAGTACTAGCTGTGGGTGCCTAGACGTCTGAACCCGCGTTGCTTACTCATGCGTACTTGTAACCGTGTCCTGCCTGTCACATATTATTACAAATGTGACGAAAGACTTAAGTTGTTAAGTACTTGTTGTTTAAGGTTAAAAAATAAACCTGTTATGGATAGGCCTGCTTCGTTTTTGCGTAATGTATCGTTGATTATCATATAAGTTATATAAATAACAAAACTTTACGTCACAAAGCTTTTCTTCTAACGGGTGATTTCACCTCTTTTGCTTTCTTTCGTACTTTTCACAGTAATTTTACCGTTACTTAAAATAATATAATGTATTATTTTGTGAAGGATGACTACTGAGATGACGGTTGGTAGAAAGGCGTGGAAGAAGGAAACGTGTGGTGCCGACCCCGTTTAATGGGAACAGGGAAAATGAATGATGATGACGTTAGATGATCTATCAAAAATTTTTATCTACATTTCTTATTTTTATATACATTTTTCACTTTTAATATAAGAAATGTAGACAATAATGTTTGTACAAATTATCTAAATATTACTCACAAAGTTTTTCTCATCAGCATTAAAAATTATTTTCGTTGCGATCTTCTTTTTTCACAAAGTTTAATAATAAATTACTTTTTTAAAACAAAAACTCCAAATGGAAATATAAAATAATTCAAGCAACAAAATCAATCCGAAATTAAAATGTTTTTTCCAAAAATCATTTTTCTTTACCCCAAAAATCCTCTAAACCCCATTAAACTTGTTCGCATATTATTGGTAAGTAGAGTTGTTTTTTTGTTGTATAATTTCGTTATTTTTTTATATATCAATACCATAATATAAATTATTACGATGACAATTCGATGTAGTCCAATTTCGTAACTTTCGAAAAATTTCTTACGCAAGACGTCGCGGTGCTGTGTCACAGTAAGGTGAGCGATCAAGTACAATCGTCCAATTAAAATCGCATTATTTGTTCGTTTTCAAAACAAGATTGAAAGAATTGACTAAATTGAATGGAACTTTCTCTGAATGAGATACGCAATAAAGTAAACAAGTTCCAATTTGAAGCTAACGACACATGAAGGACAAATTTGGAGGAGAAATCTGCATTTTTGGCAAACAATACGCTAAAGGCAATATACATTTTAATAGAAACGGATTTAATATATGTATTAAATGGGCTCGTGATATTCGATATTATATATATTTATAACTTGTCTGAATCTTTTTCATCAGTTTTAGAATTATGTATGTGTTTTTTAGAAAGTCGTTTTAAAACAAATATTTGATGGATACTTATCTATGTTAATGTCCATCTGATACATATTATTTTACATATACATACATATTACAATTGTTGTGACGTCGGCCTAGCATCTTGTTCCATCTGTAAAACAACTTCCTGCATAAAATGTATCAGCTCTTTAAAGAGTTTGTTTGGTTTAATTAATTCACATTGAATCTTATAGTTTTTGTCCAGCACTTGTCATTGCATTGACCTGTACGATTTCTCTAATTAACGAGGCATTATAAATGCTGTACAAAGTTATGGAGCTGGTTAATTGATTTTCTTAGACAATGATTCGGTTTTTATTAAAATCATTGAATATTTTCTTATGTCGTTGTCTCTGTTGAACTCACCTAAGACATTTTCTATTAAGTCGATCAAGTAAATTGATTTTGGATATAATTACGATAAAACACAAACATATTTATAATTTCTATATGTTTTTAATCGTGTAAGCTTCACTTTAAAAATATTATATGTATGTATGTATGTATTCTCTTTCGGAGTCTCTTCATTCAACGATATTGTTTTGTAACATTTTCATCTTTTAAAAAGACGTGATTCAGCATCGGGTACGGTTGCCAAATCCTCCAAGTTTTAGTACAAAAAAAACTATCGAGTCTCTCATTTATTTTTAGCCCAATCCGATGGACTCATATCAACGGTTTCCCATACTTTGCTTTGTGTAAAGTATTTTCAAGCTTTATGATTACAACTATCACGTTATACTACAATTTGAAATTAATTGAGAAATATCCTTGCCTTGTCTGAAGAATATTTTTTGTTTCTCTATCACATTTCTAAGAAATGCGTAGCTTGAGCACTTAAACATGACCCAAATGCTTCATGTTCAAGTGGGTGGGGCTAATGGTTCAAGATAAGATAATTGGTGTAAGTAATTATCAAATTTCACACTTCTCTCGCTACTTATCTTAAAACAAATATTGTCCCGTTTTTTTTATCATTGACGGTGTTCCATGTTTCGTAATAGTTCCACACCCTCAACTTCGGAATCCAGAGTGTTTTTTGAACCGTTTGGTGTATTTTTAAAGGATAAATCACATTGTTCATTATGCTTTGGTGACATCAAACGGATTAACATCTCATGAAAACGTTAACCATGTTTTAGAACGTTGTTGAAAGCGTACGGAAAGAATTTTTATTACCCTCCGAAAGGGAACATAAAATTTAATTCTTTTGGGTAAGAAAGACAAGATGGTCGACGGCCACCGGATTATAAATAACACGGAAAATAACGTCAGCGTGTTTTCTTTCAATGGCTACTAAGACACTTTTATTACCATTTCAACGATTAGTAATTATTATATTTTTAAATTGAACACTGTGTTTTTATTACGTTATTTAAATTGCTATGAAATAGATTTATTCTTTGGTTGCTTGTATGCTTTTACGTTCTTGCTTTAATTTAGACCATAAATTTTATGCTATAGAGTTACTGTATGAAAAAATTACATATGCTTTTTATGAGTATTTTCAGGTTCTTATGCATTATTAAATATAGGCTTGTAGTTTGAATGAATAGCTTACAAGTACCAATACATTGGACATTTGTAGACGATGTAGTTAGCTTATTTAAAATTGAACTTTTGATGGTGAACCAAGCTAGAAACTATGAATCGTTCTAGAAAAAATATATATGATACAATGCAGATGATTAACAGACAAACATAATAACAGTGTTCGTTGTTATATATTGAAATATTAACGTGTATGCTTATGTATACATTTAACCGGTTCAGGTACGAACTTATCTACTATAATAACTATGAAGTCTATTTATCAATAAGTTTGCCTTTATCGGATTTTTCTGCAAAATATTGCAAAAAACCTTCGTTGAAGTATACGGCTAATTAGTAGCCTATTTTTTGTCACGTTACGGCCTAAATGTCTACACTAATTGAGTCAAAGTACACGCAAATTATTCTATACCTTTATATACATATTACAGCATATATTATATGTGTGATGCGATGCATGATAGTATAGAATTTTTTTTTATGGGTCAAGGTGGCATACGAACATGCGGATCACCTGATGTTAAGTGACCGCTACCCATAGACATCCGCAACAAGCAAATGTGTTGCAGATGCGTTGCCTGCCTTTAATGGACAGAAGAGGGCATAGACAGGAATAATAATATTTCCTTTTCCCCGTTAAATCCCTCCCCGTCCAATCCTCTTCCCGTTACCATGCTATCCTATTGAGGAAAGGGTGGGAAGGGGAAGAGGACTGAAATTAGGCCTCCGGCACCTCACTCATCAGACGAAACGCAGAGTATTTCTACTTCAGGCCTGTTTTCTGTGAGGTCGTGGTATTTCACCGGTCGAGCCGGCCCATTCGTGCAACAGATGTTGTTGTTGCGGACCCTACCACTTATAAAATACTTTTGTAATGGAAATGTAAATTAAAGATGCATATTAAATATAAATGGACAAACAATTACACAGCGTAACAACATTTTGATGGTTAAGTAGTTGAGCCAGTGGTCGCTGTGTTATGGCGCTCCCAGCGAGCCGGCAACAGTTACAAACATTTTAATAACTGTCCCGCCGAAGCTAATATAATAAACTACGAGTTAACTAACGGTTCTCGCCCTTCACAGTCTCACGGTGCATTACGAACGTCATCAGTGCGATGCACAGTATTATTAAATCGCGATTTTTCAATTATTAAATCGCGTCTTATTTAAAGATTCTCCACATGAAGAGCATATAGTCTTTAGTGTTACTCATGTGTTTGATTGCTTGACATATTTTATTATTTGAACATGAGCATGTGGCTACTGTAACAAGCAATTATTGCACAAAAATGTATTAACTACAACTTAACTAAATTTCAATTAAGCAACGTAAAGCTTGTCGACCATTAAAATATCTTCCTTCATAGGCAATTCTTCATTTTTTTCCCATATCTGGTTCCCTTTTTTATTTCTCCATATAAGTTGGCAACGCATCTGTAATTTATGATTGTCGGGCATAGCGAAGATGGTGATCATTTAACACCAAGATTCGCGTGTCTGTTTCCATCTGTCTGCAATAAAAACTTTCTGTCTCCTATATTCTGTTTCAGCTCGACGCTGACAAATTTATTAATGTTCGACACACTGTAGACGGTGGAGTTGTTAGCATAACTGAACTGCCGTAATGTAAACATGCTTCAGATATCTGCATCAACATTTTATCAGTGCATTCTAAAATTCATCTAATACTTTTACGATAAGGGTTATAATTGAATGGCTAAGGAGTAGATTGTTTATACTACATTCATAGATTGATCACTATATTATTTAGAGTAACGGTAAAGGGCGTTCAGTTCACGTAGGTGTTAGTTATAAATTTACTATCAAATGTTTCGTATTTTTATAAATTGCTAAATGCAGCTTAATAAAGCGAAATCAATATTTATAGCAACTCATCGAATTGAGTGATCGAATTTCCTTACATAAATAGTCCTTACCTTAGAAAACCTTAAAGTTATAAATGATATTAAAGCTTCCTCTTTTTATCTTAATTTTAAGTAGCTTAAGTTAAAGTTTTAGTATAGATTATAATAGGTGCATTAATCTTAAGTTAAAAGCAATGTCAACAGGAGGGTACGAAGCATCCTTAACGTGTTACCGTGGTACCGAAAGTATCGGCGCGGCCGGTGGCGCGAGCGTGATGTCTTACACCCGATAGCACATCTCACGACCGGCCCACTTACGCCCAAGGTCATCGCCTGACCTCCTAATCTTTCTATTTCCGTGTCTCCAACCTTAACGCGATGCACCCAGCAATAAGAGATAAAGAAGCAAGCGACCCGAATCCTTCAAACGCTGTTTTATAATAGAATTAAAACCTTATATTTTATTGACTGGTTAGATATAATCTGTATTCTATTTATATAATATAAAAGAAGAAACTGACTGATATATCAATGTGTAGCCCTTATTACTGGGTCTAGAGACTACACATTTTACACAGAAATTTCTGTTATTACGTAAGCGAGCACTAAAAAAGGATTTTTCTAAATTCATCCCCTGTAGGTCTAAAGTAGGGGATGAAAGTTTGTCAGAAGAAATATTTTTCCTTCAGCAGAATTAAATGAAAATTGACAAACACAATTTTCAATACAAATAATTAAATACCTAACCTAATTTAGGCATCAGGCAGCATTATTTTTGTTTAGTGCTTAAGCTGGCCTGTAATACAATTGCCAGAATGCTAACTCCTTTTTATTTATATAGATTTAATGTCGGCCTATATAAAATATCTATTTCATAAGCATACGTCAACAAGAAATATGAGTGTTCTACAGTTACATAAAATTAGGTACTTTTTGCATACAGGTGTACAATGCGCGAACTTCCCCCCGCTACGTCGAAGAAGTCTGCCGGGCATAATATTGGATATTTTGCTAAAAAATCATTGTCTTAGTAGGAACGTGTTAAGTATACCCAGTAAAAACGAGGGAAAAATATAAAATGCGCGTATAATTTGCAAAGCAAAATGGCGCGTGTCAAAGCAAACGGTCTAAATCTGAAGTGTCTTCAGCGATGATTATTGAAGTGGCCGTGCCAAAATTGTAAATTATGTCCGTTTATAAATAGGTCTGCGGGCACGGTCACGTAGCGAGGCAGATAGGGCGCCAATCCGAAGCGCACGCGCACGGTGCGGCCTCTCGCACGCAACGCACTTTCTAATCTACGCCTTTGTCACTACGTTCGCCTATTGGCTAACTCGTTATAAGACTTTCGCCGATTGTTTTCACGCCACATTAGATTTCTTCTCCGACTGATCGCCCATAAACATATAACCGTATTAAACTCGCTTGCATCACGGTTACGCTGGCGTTGCGAATATACGTACGCACTGAAGCATCGGCGTTGGATCATATTGTAGAGAAGCTGTTTTGTAGAGAGACTACATTTAATCTAAATTGCGGTTTGTCAGACCGACCGCCCGGGATTATATTGCGTGTTTATCTTGAATCGGATACGATCTGGCCCGGGGCGAGCGGGCCGTGAAATAGGAGAGCGGATGAACGAGCTTAGCCACCGCGGCTTGCTCGATAAGGTGATATGGATGCGTGTGTTTTAGAAGTGTGGTGTGAGCTGAGTGCGCGATGGGGGGGCGCAGTGCGGGAGGAGGGGACCGGTCCGCGTACCGGTTTGCATCGACGTCGCCGCCCGGCTTAGGACTAACCGTTTTATTAGCCGAGCTCTGTTCCACAAACTGCTGCCACCGAAGCAGTCAGCCCTTGAACATCGCACCCACGTGAACCTAACTGGAACGATTGACACCTGTAACTTGACCTGCTATAGTAGACCATATTTTCCTGCTATAAACAAACTGCCGCATCTAGTAACAATTTTAATCAATGGCGACATAAATCGCTTGTATTGTCCAAACGAAACGCGACTTTAAATTCGTTAAACAGTTTTACAAAATTGCTTCGTTCTTTTGCAACGCTATTGTACGCGAAATACAATCGTGAAATGAAAACAATCGTCTTGACACAGGTGTAATATTTGTTGGCGCTTGCTGTTCGCGACTTAAAATTATGTACAATTTTAAAGATTAAAATATACATCAGATATACAACATAAGGTAGATGAAGATAAAATATAAATATGATGGAGTACGAGTGAGATGCAAATACATATTAGCATTTAACTTTACTGCGGCTATAACTATTTTAATCTTTACGTCATATGAGCTTTGCATTTTATAGTGATTTCAATATTAACAAAAACATTAAAAGAAAATATTATGTATTTGTTCATTTACTTGTGATAAAAGAGACGACATAAATGTCAGAGTACATTAAGAACTGAATATCGCTGACAAAAACATTATTTTGTACTTTAGCATCCGAAAAATGTTAACTCATTGGTACAGCTTGCTCAGAATCAAACTGGGACCATTCGTTTGCAGCTCTTAGCAACTGAGATATCCCCTGCTTCTGCAATATACTGAATAATTAACTCTACTTTAATTGAGCGATATGCGTGTGACTTGAGCCGTTAATACATGAATGGCAGAACGTATGCTAATGAGTTCTTAGTAGGATTTGAGGTAAAGGTCGGTTCACACATGCGTCTTTTGTTGGAATTGTGAAATCAGCAGTCAGGTACCGTACCGTTATTGTTTCTTTGAAATAAAATATCTAACGTGGCTAATGACTGTAACATATTATGAGTATTACGCCTTATATTACGTTAATGTATGATAAGTCATTACATTCATTATCGCCATATATAAGCCCCTATCATGTATTTATTACAACTACCGCACAAAACACTATTTAATATGTACCCAGTATGGCAATAGGCTTACAGGCTATATCATATTAGAAAGCAAAACGCACAATGAAAAGTTCAATCATATCAATCTTTTCAATTACATGTATTATTGAGACCTGAGAATTTCTTTGACATTGCCACAAAACCATTGCAAATAACCGTCAAAATCACTTTTGACGAAATTTATTATTGTTTCGCAGACAAGTACGGTGACAACATCTCGACCTATTTATAAATAACAATTGAATGGCACAAGCAATAAAAATAACTGAATGCGTTTATAATCAGCTCTATGTAGATAGCCGGTTATAAAAATAAATAATAAGTAAGCTTTTCTCTTTTTTCACAAAAATGTACAAAATAATCTCTGTAAATGTAGATATATGTGTACTTTCGTCTGGGTGTGTGTTTATGTGAGTACGTAAGATTTATTATTTATTACAATGTTGTGTTGCTCGGCAGCTTTTGCGTAATAACGTCATTAATGTAAATTATCATTCCCTTATTGATACATATACTTCATTGACTTCATAAATTGGCAAATATATAACTGAAATATTATCTTATATTGCTATATGAGTTGAGTTGGAACCAAAAAAATTATTTTGATAAAATCCCACACAAATTTGTCTGTGTTAGAATATCGAAGCTACAATACGTCAGCTAGTTTTTCAAACCGTGAATCTACGTAGCGGTGATAGAAAGCAACGGAACAGTATCGTTCTTGTTTTGTTTGTGAGATGTTTTTCATTAGCTACCGACCTTGTGTTGCAGAGGCGCATGGCAAGTTGCCACGGTACGATGTTTTGGTCGTTCGGTGTCACTCGGCATACTTTCGACCTCGCCCCGCCCCACACCGCGGAGAGACTAGGAACCCGCCTCTCTTAGTCTTACTTAATTACAGAACTGGGTTAACGAACCCATACCACGTTATCCATTGAACGTGTGAAAAAGAAAATTTTGACACGTTCACTTTTATTTTGTTTCGTATTCATCTGTTAATAAGTATTATGAATACAATGAGAAAAAAAAATAACACACAAAAAGGTAACAAGACTCGGCGAAATATTAGCGAGGGGCGAATATTGGCATACCGAAATCGTGTTTCTTGGCATCAGGCATAGGATGCCAATAATCGATAACCCAATTGATTTTAAGTACATATCTCACATGATTAATCATTCTACTAAGAGGTGACGATTCTTCTAACATATTCAAGTAATGACAATAAATAAGAGAAATATTAGCAAAAGCAGGAAACGATAAGCATGTAAATGCCCATACATCTGCATAGTAATGCAAATAATAGGAGTTGCAAAAAAATTATAATGTATGTCTTCGGATCATATTGGTGATCTTATTTTTGTCCATAACATGTATGAATGAAAATACCTTTCAATCAAGCCGTCGATCAATATGTGCTAGATTGTGTTTCACTAACGCTATAAAACATCATTAAAAATTAAAAATCACTCGTCGTTCTTGTTGTATGTACTACGTTCGGTGTGAACGCGTTTTGCCATATCCGGAATTACGCGCCGCTCGTCACGGTTTGCACGCCGTTTGAATGAGCCCCAAACAAAACCATATCGAGTGTGCTCGCGTTGAATATAGTTCAATGACAATGGAAATTTCGGTGTCAACGGTCTGGCTCACCATTCGGCTTGTGTGACTTTTGTAAAACGGTTTGTTTGGTTGTAGGGGTTACGGGGCGTTGGGGACCTCGTACGATGGGGTCGAGTGAGGGTGTGTGAGCGCGGCTAGTGCGATGTTTGAATCGTTGGTGTCGCGGCTGACGTCGCCGCCGGTGTCGAGGAGGCGGCACACGGTGCACGCTGCGCGCGAGGTCTGCAGCGAACCGGAGGAGGAGGCAGTGCCAGTGCAGCGCCGCACGCGCACCGCCAAGCAGCTGCTCGACAAGCGCAGGAAGGCGCGGCTCTCCTGCGCCGACCTCACCACCGCTGGCAATGCCGAGCCGGAAAAGTCATCCCGCATCGAGGCGCTAAAGGCCTTCTTACCATTACGGCAATCGAAATCCCTCGGCCGGCTTGATGGACTTAAAGAGGTTAGTAAATAACATTCAATTAACTTGATTTTCGATATTTTGGATATGGCCGCGTACAGGCAAAGGCAGTGGCAAAATGGATTAAAATGTCTGGGGACTCTAACTATGCCTTGGTGTGGTACGAAGACGACTTGTGTCGTCTTTAATTTTTGACTATCACATTAATGCAACAAAGCTTATGTTTTTTTTTAAATGTATTTTATGTAATTATATTTTCCAAGACAAACTTTTTATTAGATATTGGTCACTGCACATATTTCTATTTGCAATAGACAGACAGACATCAATTTGTCTTACCGTCAGTTGGCACATCAGTCGATAGATAATAAAGGTTTCATCAAGCTATCAAAAGTTAGTCACGTAATAATTTTATGAATTGGCTCGACACTTGCTGTTGCTTCCAGCATCTCGGTTGCGACACGATCTCTGGCCTTGTGGCCTTAACGCGTACGGCTGCGCCTTTGCCCCCCGCCAACACTGAACCCTTCGCGATTACGCAATGAACACCAGTCAAAGATTGACTGTTAAGTGGTTTTTCCTTTATATTATTTTGCTGTATGTCTGAAAAATAAATACTGGATTAGATATCAAATTAACACTGTCGACATTACAAGTTTCGGAAAAAAATCATTTCGATATGTTTTTGGAGGAGTTTCAATATTTTATCTAACCACCATGCTGTTGTATCCCATACATTCCTGGTACGGTTCTCATCTGCGTATACGATACATTACTACTAATGCTAACACCAGATTTCAGGAATTTTGGTACGTAAAAATAACAATAATTCTCATATCTAACTAGATGTTGCCCGCAGCTTCGCACGCGTTCCTATCTTATTTTCTTCGCTGGACATTTTTGTTACTTGATTCCGCGTAGGTATAATATATCCGAATTATAGATAACATTTTTCAATAAGTTGCGTTTGTATGTAATGTACACAACGTAGTGTAAAGATTTCAAAACGATCGGTAAAGAACTTTAGGAGTATAGTAATTAAGAACAAACGAATCACGTGATACTTGACCGATCTTAATAAAAATTGGTAGCGAGAATGCTACATAACAATTTTAATAATAACGGGACATCCAGACAGACAACATTTTTAAAAAATATTAGCATTGATCAGGATATGTATCACAAATTTTTAAAAACAAAAATCGAATGGTACCGGCAGACTGCAGATTTATATAGGATATTAGTAAAAATAAAGGAACATTACTAACGCTAGCGAGATAAAGAAGTTTTTATAACCATCGAGTGTCGGCTCGGATTTTATCATAAACACGTGCTCGTAACGGGTATTCAAATGTGATTAGTACCCTCAATTAAATGACCAACCGCTGCGTCCAGCCGACTCCACGTCCATCAAGTTGCGAAACGTTTGCCGGCTCCGAGCCATGGCATCGCTTCGACATGTAAAAGATAATACAAACAATACATACACGGGATTCGACATTTGAAAGTATGACTTGTCGATTCTTTGACGTGCGCCGGTGCAATTACAACGCAATAGATTCAAGGTGCAGTCGTTTCAAGTGCAAGTAACTAGTTTTGATGCAATAGCTCGGTAGGTACTGAGGGAATTTGAATTGCTTAATATCGTCCCGGATAAATTTGTCCTTAAACTCTAACGCCCGGTTTCTGAAAGGTTTCGTGTTCATGTTTCTTTTATAATAAAGCCATCTAGTAGTGGGAGAATTCCTAATATTGGTTTAATAGTTTAACCATAACAAACAAGGCGATATTTTCTCTTTTATCTTTTTAACATTCGTATAAATAGATGGGCATCCTTTCGCCATACAAATTGATTATCATTAATTAAGGTTAACTATAAAGACCTTAACGTGTCACATGGGTGAAATAAAAAATAATTAAAACCACTATAAATCATTAACTAAATTATATGCAAGATTTCAAAGATATCCGACTCTAGTTGTGAAAACGAAATCGGAAATGGACAAAATTTGCATTGATAATTTGGTCGCCATTTCCTGCTAAGGATCGAGGCTTGTGGTCCATGACCTACTTTTATTTATTAGTGTTACAGAATCAACAACGATTAAATCTCTTCTCGTATTATTTAGTCAAGTTCAATATTCTTTCTGATTATAGAATAAGGAGCATATAAGAAGGGCTCCGTAGCTTAGTGATTTGTTTAGACCGGCTCTTAGGCCCGCGGCCTTCGAATGTCCCATTTGCGGCCCGTGATTGTTTTGTAAATTAGTCATATCTAAAGTGTTGTAGATTCTAGGAAGAAAATATTATAGATTCTAAATAAATGCATTGATTAAATAGAAAGTGTAAGTTAGCAGCACATTGTTTTGTGGCCCGCCTTTAGTACATTTTGGCAACTTGTGGCACCTGCTTGCCGAAAGGTTGCCGACCGCTAATTTAGACGATCAGTGTGCCTGGCTAGTGCGATTGTTATCTCTCCTCACCCCATTACTCTTTTTCCTACATTTACAAATTTTTAGTCTAGCAAGCTTACCTTTTAAGCTAATTATAATATTTTACGGATAAAATCTTCATCTAGAAACGTTATGATTTTTCCATAATTTAATCAGTGGTACATTCAAGGTTATTAGCAAACATGTTTTCATTACCTATATGTTGCTGATAAAGTATGAAAGGCGGCATTCTATAGAATGCCTAGCAATTATAGTTAATGTAAGTTTTAACAGTGGTAGAGCCCGCAACAACAACATCTTTTGCACGAATGGGCCGGCTCGACCGGTGAAATACCACGACCTCACAGAAAACAGGC
>JWHW01003677.1:169237-182260 GCA_000931545.1 Papilio glaucus
AAATTACCTCATAAACCACATATTATGGTTCTAAAAGTGTACTTTACCTTTGTATTTCTCACTGATGTCTTGTTTTTGGTCGTAATGCGACCGATTAGCAAACTTTATGTGTTTGAAATGTATATGCAAAGACATAAAGTCCGCGACTTCGCACGCATTGCTATTATTTATTTATTGGTATTGGTAGAAATATTTGTAAGACATATGTATAATAACTTTGAATTATAGCTAACATGTGTCCAAAAGTTTTTATTGGAAAAACAGTACACATCACCATGGCAACCGATATTGTAAATGAAGGTTTTATATATCTTGGGAACAGTTTCACGATTTTAGTAGGTACCGATTTGTAGGTGTCATTTTCTGTACCCCTGACAATGTATGTGCAAAATTCATGATGATAGGTTGTGTCATAAGTACTTAAACCGTAACAAACAAACAACATTCGGGAAGATAAGTTCGGATTTGGATGCTAGCATTTAAAATTGTGATCAAGAATGTACAAGCTGACACTAGGAGTAGCTAACTAACTAGTTAGGTTGTGTTATAAATCTATGACCAATATATTAGAAGAATAATTTGATTCATCTTGTTCATTTTCCTCTTCGAGCTATCAAACACATCACGAAATGTGTTATCGAATATATTCTATGTTATTATTATTCAATAAGATCTATCTAAATAACAGGTCTCTCGGCGTTGAAACAGGTTCAACTTAGGATATGATCTAAGCAGCGTAGGCTAGGAAGACCGCCGATGGCGCCGTCGGCTTTAAACTTGTTGATTGATAAAATTCCTTCTCAGTGCACGCGGAAATATCTGGGCCTAGTACTGAACAACGCATTACACGCTCTAGCGATCAAGATAACTTATTTATTACACAATACACTTCTGCATCTTATATAATGAAATATGCTATTCACGTCTACTATCCTCATTTAGGCAGACAGATTATACTCGGACTAGTTGGCCCGGCAAACTTCGTTCCGCCCTATAATTAATAGATGGTTCACTATTTTGGCGATAACGGCTAACGCATAAAAGATATAAATGTGCCGTCGCGGGCTTTTTGTTGGCCTATTTAAGGTAAATATATATACGTGTAACTGTAACGGTTTTTGCAGCGCACACCGGAATAGCTCGTATATAACGGAAGTTTTTCCTTATTATTGTAAAGATTTATTAAAATCCATTCAGTAGTTTTTGCGTGAAAGAATAACAAACATCCATCCTTGACATCCAGACAACTGAAGTTAGTGGAACACGAGATTAATACTTGTTTTTAAGTGACTTTATAGTGTTACTGTGTGACTGTATAGTCCAAAGACGTTACTTTTGTCCTAACCCTTTATTTGTAGCAGTTAACGTCCACTGGTACCACTGCGACGAATTTCATTCTTCTAAACTCTTCCAAGGGGCTGGTTGTTCAGAGAAATGTTAATAAAAATAATTGTTTAAAGCTGTAGAACCAATTTAATATTTATACTTCACAATACCTTCTTAACTTATCTACAATGTCTTTAATAACTTGTAAATAATAAAAAAAAACATTACGAACACCTTTACACAAACATAAAGTTAATGAATGCAACTTTATTGTACCGAATGTTATTCATACCGACACACGTGTTTTACAAACGTTGACCACGTGTCGGTCACGTGGCGCAGGTAGACGGATGTTGCGGCAAGCGCTGTAGCGCTGCACGATCACAAAACATAAAGCAGATTAAGTTTTGTTATGTTTTTCACTTACCTTTAACAGTAATAACATAAACAATTAAACACGTGATTCTTATGAGTACACTTCGCCTTCAACACAACGCGTTTATAATTTTTATCAAGTAGTGCTACAAACAATGAAAACTTAATGTATACAAAAACAAACTTTATCAACTTCTTATGCCCTTAAATATATTACAAAACCTATAAATGTCACAGACTGATTGTTAACTTCGTCGGTTTATAATCGGACAAGGCATATTGTATACTGTCAGTAATTGATCTGTGATCTGAACGGAACTACGAATTACGGAGGAAATCAAAATCAAATTGCAATATCTCATTATGTACGTATTTATTTAAAAAAATACTTCTTACGAATACTAATTTATAGTTTTCTTTTTCAGGTAAGCAATCGTGATATCTATCTTTCGCTGTTCCTCCATAATTCTTTATTAAAGGTAAGATGTTTACGAGTACGTAACACCCAATAAATAGTATCAAATACATTTATTTATATAGGAAAGGTGTTTGAAAACTGAATAACCGAAAGCAATCTCTATTATTTTGGGTAATAGTCGAATATTTTTACGATCAAAAAACTACAAAAGTATATCATGGGTTGATGTAGGAAATAGACAATAAATCACGCGCAAAAACAATATCATAAAATGATTATGTAAATACGATGTGAGGAATGGAGACGTTCACACGGCTCTCGTCGGCGTGAGCCAATAAAAACTACGACACAATGATTTAGTACGCACCTCTCGCTTTTCTATTACTTTTAAAAACCGATAATGTATTATTACGTACCGACTTGCCGAGTGTTTCGACTTTTAAACCTCTCACATTATGTGTAAATCTTCCACACGTTACTATAACCGTATTATCAAATAAGACAACCGAATAAAAATCAATAGAGCATGGTTAATACTACTTTATTAAGTTATATAACATATTACAATATGACGATATTAATTATAGATATAGGAGTCAACAGAACTTAAACAAATCCATGTATCCAAAGATAATATGTCCATACCAGAAGACCACAGCAGAATAGTCATTAATATTTTTTCCGAAGGAAGTAATCTAAAACTTATAATTGTGATATGACAATAAGTTACAGTATGCCTGTAGATATGTTCACAACAGTTGAATGATGGATTCGAATCTACGATATAATATTCTATAGGCCGTATCTTATAATAGAATTTTAGCACTTCAGAAGTATTTGTTCAAAAAAATTGACGACCTCTAAATTTCGAGGTAATGTCAGTTGTTTAAATCACCGTGTGTCTGACTACCTTTTATATACAACTATTATACTTGAAATTAAGAGTTGTACTGCTAGTGCTTTGTGAACTCTGTTCTTAACAGTCGGAGTCGGAGCAACGAACTCAACGCCACAGGCACCAGCGTCCTCCAAACTATCGGGGCTATTATAAAGAAAGCAAAGCCGAAGGCTCGGGCCTGAGATATAAATGTGGCTCATGGAAGTCGTAATGCGTTAGAGTCTGTCGTAACGCCGCGGAGTGCATCCATCCATCTATGAAATTGTCCATCCCATCGGTGTCTCATTACGACGCACCGGCTATTACATCGGTGACGCGACCCGCGCCCATTTATCTCGCGTATTAGAAAGCTCTAGGACGTAATTAATATGGAGAGAGCTTATTATTTCGATACGCTCGTATTTGAAAGCGTAGATACGCCAGTTCTTTACCACGTCCCTTCGATGCCTGCTAGACATTTCTCTCGTATAAAGAAGTACTGGGTGATAAGAAATGTTTTCATGTGGGCACACATTTCCATATTCGATAGTAACAGGCCGCGGGAGAAATTGTGGATGTCAAATGATGTTTAAAATAATTAGTATCGTTTTCGAAGCGCTGGCTTTATTGCCTATAAATGGTTTAGGAGGGTTCGATGATCATTGTAAAATTTATATTGAGTTTATTATAGATTATCCGTAGGGGATAATTAAATAATCATAAAGACGAGGAGAGATAATTTTTTTATCGATATAGAGTTAAAATGATATGTGCTTATAGAAGAAGCGTGTGTCTCCGGAACCTTCCTAATGTCACAGATTATATTTGCCTTTTACTTTCGAGTGTAAATACTCTAATGTTTTAGGCGGTTGGTTACTGCTTAGTTATTCTAGTAAATGTATATTGGCTTAATAAAAAGAGATGATACATGAGTGGTCGAATGATATATTATTTTGTTTTGATCATAATAATAACTGCCCCGAATATTTTGTAGTGTCGACAAATTTCGTGTCAACATAGAGGAACTTATATAGTATTTCGAGTTTAATATCAAGATTCTTGGGGTATTCGTACGGTGTACGGTACGGTACCGCAACAACAACATCTGTTGCTCGAATGACTTGGCTCGTCGAGTGAAATACCACGACCTCACAGAAGACAGGCGTGAGGTGCCAGAGGACTTAACGGGGAAGGGGATGAATTTTCTGTCCATTAAAGGCAGGAAACAGATGCCTTGTTGCAGATGCCTATGGGTAAAGATCACTTGATATCGGATGATCATATCAAAATATAATAATAATATAATTTACCTATGCTTCACTTACCACTTTGATGTGTACTGCATATTTAGATTTTTTTAATTATATTAAAACTACTTTCTGAAACATTATTGTTAAGCGTTTAGAAGAGACGAGACTATGCATTAACCAGATCACCTGAACACTCGCTTTCGTGCGCTGTAAACATCCGCTGTTACTAATTAACGTACGAGAGCGATAAAACAATTCCGTCGTAAAATTTTCACGAGCTCATGGAATCAAGCGGAGGCATAAAAATGCTCGACATTACGTTCCAATTCGCCTGCAACTCGGGTAATTGCAAATGGAGTCACGAAACCGCCGTGAATGCGTCGTTTTTTGCAGCAGACGCGCGCGCGCCGGCCCCGAAGCAAACACGTCGCTAATTGCTCGAATTACCAGCAAACTGTCCACCCCGGTGATGAAATGCGAGGCAAGAAGGTGCCTTACGTAACGCGCTCTTCGAACCTTAATTTACGTCATTACGTCGAGTTATTCGCTCGTCCTGGATAGCTCATTAAAGTACTCTTTAAAAAATCATAATTTTATATATCATGCAACCTTTTGCTTTACTTAACAACTGTTAACTGACGATCTATTAACACTAACAATCTTAATAATACAAGATTCCTGGCAATAGCGCAGGTGACAGGATAGGTAAAGAACGAAAGACCTGTGGATCGAAGATGTAAATAGAGGATGCCGGAGATATATGTAAGTTAATACCTCGATTCGATTGAAAACGTGTGATCTTTATACAATATAATCGTCGGATTTTACACGCCCGTTGTACATGTTAATAAGCTTATAACAATGATATTGAATACTAGATATGTTTGAATGGTGTAAAAAGGATAGCTTAGTTAAAACAATAAAAAAAGAGGTCAGCTAGTATTTGTCACTGAAGTGTGAATGTACATGACGTAAACTAAAAAAGAAGTCCCAATTGGGACGTTTTCGAGTCTACATTTTTCACCTGCTAATAAAACATATCTGCTACATTTTTGTATTATATATTTTATTAGTTCATCTGAATATCGATCTCTCGGATGGAAATCGAATTCCGGACTTCAAGTCGTACCTTGGTCAATTATTAGGACTTCATCAATTATATGAGGACTTAGGCGTCATTAAGTAAAATTCAATTATATTGATTTCCTTAACAGTAAAGAATGTTTAAAATTTTGATATTAAATTCGACTTAAACTATGACCATCATTCATAAAACATACGTAATTTTATGGATAGTATATTATTATAAAATCAATTTAAGCGTCCGACGCAGAGGCCCTAAAGTGAAAGTTCAGTTGTGATCTCTATGCTTATCTAATTTGTCTCACTCAATCATGTGGACGCAAGATAACGACTACCAATACATTTTAAATATCATTTGTCATTAGTATTATCCATTACACATTACCAGGGTTACATAACGCGCGAGAAGGCTATGATACCCGGCGGCTATCGTTCATGGTGTAGGCAGGCCCTTCACTTAAGATAGTTAAGTACCAGTGCACTTAAAAAGTCTTTCTTCCCGGTCATATCGTGTTTGCTTAGCTATTAGCTCGTTGTCAACTTGTTTCTTATAAAAAAAAACTGATGATACATTTCATTTATTTATGTGTTTTTATACATCTGTGACAACTGACAGGCGTACGTAAAAGAAATTAATGAAAATCAAATTCAAATGAGCCCTTTACAACAACATACATATATATAGGTAAAGCTAATACAAGCGTTTTAAATATGTCAGATATAACTGGAATGTACGTTTGATAACAAACAATGATGTTTTTGTGTTTGGTTTAACGTCATAGAGATAATCTCATGCTATGAGGCACCCTGAGTGACAAGAGAAAAACGTGGTCTGAGAATCTATACTGTTACAAAAACAGAGAAAGTGAGATGGTTTCGGAATGTAGAAAGTATGCTCGTAGAAGAAGAGACAAGAATATAAAATAATGAGCTCGCCGGATGCAGCATATTTGTCACATGAAAATGAGTAAGTGAAGAGCGATGAAATGAAGTTGCATATTTAATTATTTTACATAAGACACTTACTAGCCATGGACCGAGCTGCGGTTTATGTTGTCTTTTGTGTGATGGGGTAATGTTATAATATAGCGCCATCTAACAAAAAGATGAGATATCAGTAAGTTATGGACCTTGACAACACTCCAACAATAGACAATGCAAATACCTATCAAAAGATGGCGCACATAAACGATTAATATTTTTGTCAGTATTTGCACTATTACATAAATTTAAAAACAAAACACTACCTAAATAAAAAAAATCATCCGAATCGTTTGAGCCGTTTACAAGAATTGCTTGCTCCATTTCATAAATAATCATTAAATTATTTCTTTAGTTCACCACGTAAAGTAAAAATATTTATTGGCAGCTGTTATATTTGTCCGATATAACAAAAATTTGCGTGTATTATAAATAAACATATATGAACTGCAGCGTATGCAACAGTAATCGATTCCAAACTCGATTTCAACCAGTACACGCTTCGGTCGAGTGAAAGTGATCTGTTTTAACAGCTCGAAGATTTATGAGTCTTTCAGTTAAAATTCAAAAAAACATTTGTATAAATTCGTATAATATTTAATCAGTATATATCTATGTTCTATATTTTTATAAATAAATCAATTACGATTGCATTTTAAAACGTTCTTCTCATTTCGTGGTGTACGGACAGCTAGAGCACCAGTTATTTACCTTTTTATGCTTCGGTCGACGTAAGTAATTTTATTGCTATTCAAGGAAACAAAAAAAAAAATAAAAGAGGACGTTAACTCATATCGATGTCGTGTCTATATTGTAAAATATCCGGCAAACTTTTTATTTATCTGTTGCGATCGACACCGTAAGATCTTTTTTAGATCTCGGTCGCTTATGTAAGAAGCGGTCGACTTTTTGTAACCATAAAACATAGAAGCGTCGATAAAGTTGTCGACTAATCGATACGCCACGATCTCCTTTCGATTCACGACAGGGTAAACTTAAATCAGAGGCGACGGTGCTGTATTGATTTATTAGTGTTAGTAATACATTCTTTGAACTTTTATTCGCCTTATGTATTCGTGACTTAATTACTCTATTCAAAGTTATTCTAACGTCATAAGCATCGGTCAACGTCGACAGTCCCCTTCTAAAGTGGCGTTCTCGAGTGCGTAAGATCGTGACAAAACTCCTGAAATGGACATATCGATGTCGACCCGTGTGGTCACGGGCTATAGGGTTATATTCTATGATACTATGTGACCCTTATAATGAATGCAATAAGGTTGAACTTTGTTTATCGTACGTCCTTGATAAACGTAAATAGTTCTAGTGTGTAGCAGTAAACAATCGATAGTACTGGCGCGGCAACGCAACCACGCACGCATCCCTAATGCGCGCGCGCATTCGCTCTGCATGGCGATGAGCATCAACGACTATAATATAAGCCTTAAGCTCGCTCAACTATCAAATTTTATTTGTCGCCGCGTTTTATAACCGCATTAGTATTCAATACTACCTTCACACCAAAGTTCGAACCCGAGGAAATAATACCTTATAAGTATATTCTTATTTATTAATCAGGGAAAATGTATCCTGTGGGATGTACGTTTGTGTATACCTTAATTAGTTACTAGAATTGTGGCCTCCTAATATATTAAAGAAGAGGCCCTCGTGTCGCATTCGGGTTCAAGCTAAGTAGGATTAAGTTAATCGCATTTGACTCTTGTCAAACTTAAAATCCCGTGGATTTATTGCTTTTTACCTTTAAAGCAAGCAGAACCTACAAAGGCGTTTGTGAAAGGCATATGGACCTTTCATATGAAATGATAGATAAAAAAAAAAAACAAAAAGCTCCCGCGACTATTTCTATCCAATCAATATCCGTCGACAAACATGAAGGAGGGCGAATTGTTCTATGGACAAATGCCATTTTGTACGTTATCTAGTGCGAGATAAAAATCGATTAAGCTTAGTTGGAACAATGCATATAAATTTACTTTTAAAATACCTCGCAGCATGGTCACAATAACAGTGTGTACACGCGTTGATTTCATGCATTTATCCCGACTTTCATCAACAATACTATTCAATTCGCAGCCGGAAGACCCGGCCGGTCATTGAGAATGAAAGGTCATAGATAGTGGCACGATATAAAAACTCTCTTAACAAAAACAAAAGAGAATATAAAAAGAATAATCTCGAATTAATCTCGGCGGTACGCGCTATTCTTATTTGCGCGGCATTCGTTCGCTCGAACCAGAGGTCCCCAAGCTGAGGCCCGCGGTGCAAATGTCTCGTACAATAGTAACATAGTAATTTAATTGAATTTTATTCACATTTTAATTTATATGGTATTTATATATAAGACTCCTCACATAATTCTTTATTTAATCCTAGATTATTTTGACTTCTGACGTATTAAAAAACTTTACCTACGTTAACTTTGCCTACACGTACCTTAGTTCTTTGTATTACCTTAATACTGATTTTTTATCAACGTGTATGACAAAACGCGTTACTTTAATTATATATTTCTTAAGTTATATGTGAATATATTACTACTAGGTTATTCTCCTACATATTTCCATAATAGTGAGTGTTGAGTAAAAACATTTGAGCACCTCTGACTTGAACGAAATTGGATTTGTGCATACCACGTTTACGTTCAGCCGTATAAAAGATTCGTCGCAAATCGAAAAATGGGGTCACGAGAATACATACCAAATACCGAGCCGAAGATGAAGACAATACTCATAAACAATGACTCGGAGAAATAATAATGTCAAATATAACTGCAAATATAAATTAGATTTGTTTAAAGATAAAAAGTTTTCTTTGTCTTTTAGTATTAACAATACATAAATTGTTCAAAATGACCTCCTAATAGTGACAACCGAATGGTTTAAATGTAATTCATAGTTTGTAACATCGCGATTGCTCGTTTCAAAGCATTTCTACAATCTATCTATCAGTACAAAAGAAGAACCTGACGTACAATACACAGACAAACTGTTGGCCCTAGAGGAGCGAGAAACTTTACATACATTCTGATGTAGGCGAATACTACTTAGAGGTATTAGGAAGTGCAAACTATTTAAAGTGATTTTAGAAAGGGGATATACAGGATGAATGTACAGAAAATGAAACCGGTGAAACCATTGATGTTAGAATTTATATTTTTGCTACTTAGTGCAGATGAATCGAAGTATTTTTTTTTCGGGATAAAAGGTATATGTTACAATTGCCCCAGTTTCGGTTGGCTACAAATTTGTATTTACATTCTTTCGTTATAAGTATACAAAAGTATACAAGTAGCGTAGGAGTGAGGAGCGCACATAATAATATGATTGTTGGCTGTCACGCAAGCTCATTCTAGACCGAGCTCCTTTGTATAATTGATGTGAATTGGAAAATTGTACATATTTGAAATAACTTGCTTGTCCAACGGACATAGTGTGTTTATAGTTTAACTGCGTGAAATACGTTTTGCACATTTTTAAGCAATTGCTCAGAAAACGAAATCTCTTTCTTACATTTTTGTGGAACAATGTTATTATAGTATACTAAAATAAGTTTTTCCGAGTATTTGAATTATGTTGTAGTCATATATTTAATTTATGTGACATAAAATGTATCACCTTGATATGTATTACTGATATTATACATATATCGTTAAGGAATTTAATAAAATGCTAACAAGAAGTTACAAATTCTATTAATATCTTGAGATGACCAACATCGACCACTAAAGCAGTGTTTATCATAATGTGTGCTTCAAGATTCTGAAGGTAGATACACTTTCATGTCCTTCATGAGTTGAGCAATACTAAGCTTCCTTATGATACTTAAAGAAAAAGTGATCTCCGTCCTTAAAGGCTCGCAACGTACAACTCCTGGTATGGTGGTTGTTCAAGGACGGTTATCACTTAATATCAAGCTACCCAATGGTCGTGTACCCCTTATAGTTAACACAGTAAAACATGAAAAAATAAAACAAAAATAAATAAATTTGTGCTCACGCCCGTAACCCAGAGGGGTAGGCAGATATCATGGATTTCCATTTGGCACTATCCTTGCTCACCTTTCTCGCTTTTTATACATAAAATAAAATATAAAACATTATACAAAGTAAAAATCTTAAAGTCATCAAAATGAAATAGAAGATAGCACATCTTCTAGTAATTTTGGACTATTTTGAGAGTGATTAAAGTGACGTGAGTCTAGACTCTATGGGCCACTATAGTATTTGATGTCTCATTATTTGGGCACTATCCTAACCACTTTATAGATTATCTGTAGTTTAGCATTAATTTTATTATTGCACTAAATACGTGATATCGCTAGACATTATAATTGCGCTGTCTAGTCTATAATTACACGCGCTCGAGTATTACCGTGACACGAAAAAATCGCTCAAATCGCCTACTTTCAGCTGAGTAAGCGATTCGAAGTAGCCAAGGGTATCAAATGCTAACAGCGCAAATTTAAATAAATCGCCGATTGGCTATTCATCGTATCATACGATTACACGAGCACACTTCGCCCTCTTCGGTTATGACATATGTTCGAACGCACCAATGCGAGCCAGCGACTACTTGTTTAGAATTTCAATAGGTAATGTACCGCTGAAGTGCTTTAGAGTCCACTCACTTAATGCAGCAGAGTTATGATCGACGCTTCTGTAAGAATTATATGATAATTTTTATTTGCTTTCGCAGTTGTGTCTTTGATTTAATCCGTCGCGATCTTAGTTATATTATATCAAAACTATACATTATATACAGAACTAATCACAAAAAGTAAGTTACATGTTCTATTGCTTTTTTTAAGGGCATATAAAGTAAGTACAAAGGAAGGCTGAAACCGTAGATAAAAGTTTAAGTTCTATTCTAAAGAAAAAAGGAGGATTTGAAATCTAAGAATTATTCTCCAATAGGGTTTAAGGATGATTGTTATCTTATCTACTGCATAAAACACCACCTTAAGTTACGTATTTTACGTTAGAATGCTGTGACATACTCATTGTTTAAAAATTACTCACATAATCTAGATATAAAATATTATTTAACTAAATTCACCGATTAATGATTTCGTTATAAAAGTACACACAGCCCGTATTTGTTTCTCTGCCTCCGTTCGACCTTAATAAGTAAATTAAGACAACGATGGCTGTGGTTTGTTTCTTCGGCAGAGTAACCTGAATTCATCGACCCCGCCGCGTCGGATTGAGTGGGACCAGTTAAATTATATCATTGGCGGTCTGTCGCCAGTAATTTGATTGCCGACTCGTCATGCCGCGGCTATTGCCGACGCAAGATTTTGTTTGTACTAGATATATTGTGCGTCATAATTACTTGCTTGCAATTTACAAAATAACTATGCACTAAGCGTTGATTAACGACGATCCTTTATTCGTGTTTTATTGCAATAACTATGAGTAAAATGAAAGTGCTGATGATTTTCCTGCCAGGGGATTACACAACCGTGAATAAATTAGCCATAATTTTTTGAAGAAATAAAATAATAGCAAATATTTATTTCAAAATAGACTCTCAACATCTACTTTAGGATCTTTATATCCAAATTGGATTGAAAGACACATCGACTTGTTTTGATCACAGTCGCATATAAACAGTACCAAATATATGCTTTACTTCTAAGTTTTAGTGATCACCTGGTTTAAGATCAATAACGTGCATAGATTAATAAGATTGCATAACGACATGTTATCCAATGTTCGACACCCGAATATGTATTAATGTCGCGAACTGCCGGAAGTTTCGTCACGAGCGACTCGGTGGCCAGATTAAAGACACAGCCCAGTATTATGTAAATCGATGCGGGTTCGATTCTGTCGTGCTCGATGCTGTTATCGTTTAATCGGCGTGCAAATGCGCAGATCGCTTCCGTTGTACGTCCCGATCTCGTCTCGATTGTGTTGTAACATAACAGCTTGTTGTTATGGGTCGTATGATTGTTAACACGCAGACTCATGTTGCCGAGCGTCATCTACATAGCAATGCCAATGGAGAAAATATTCTATTGCCAGTGACATCAATCTGTAAAGTCACGGTGGGTTAAGCGAAAAATGGGAAATTGAATTTTGCACAACATTTACTATGTTGGCGCTCTTGTCCAAGAAAAATCGGATGCAAATGTTGTACGTTCGTATTGATACCTTCGTAACTTTTTATTGTCGTACGGAACGTAAAATACGAAAATACTACACGTAGAAACGTAATTTAGAATTCGGTTTTATACTATAAGTTGCTTAAAGATATAAAAGTATATAATTATGTTTTAACAATTGCTCTAAAATGTCCTCATCGTTCACGTGAAAAATGTAGAATGAAACAAGAAATGAGGTACATTAAGTGAATTCCTTGCATGCAGCATGATATGCCACATTCCACACCCAGATTTTGAAGTCTTGTGATTTAACCAAGCGTTATGGGTGGCGTGTTGGTTCTTTAAGCGTGTTTGATTGATAAGACACGTGACATACTCTACTTCCCAACAGCCGCAGTACTCGCGTGTCCGCTCGACGATCTCCGATCACGAATCATTCGCGATTATGGTATACCTCTTACATTGTTGATGTATTACACGAATGATTTATGAACGTACCGTCGTTTAAGGACACGTTTCGGCGCAACTAACGGACTTACCGGTTGCACTATCTACGATCGAAATACATCCAAAATATTTGCCGAACT
>JWHW01003677.1:183429-220234 GCA_000931545.1 Papilio glaucus
TTACGTGAAAAATGTGGAATGAAACCAGAAATGAGGTACATTAAGTGAATTCCTTGCATGAAGCATGATATGCCACATTCCACACCCAGATTTTGAAGTCTTGTGATTTAACCAAGCGTTTGGGTGGCGTGTTGGTTCTTTAAGCGTGTTTGATTGATAAGACACGTGACATACTCCACTTCCCAACAGCCGCAGTACTCGCGTGTCCGCTCGACGATCTCCGATCACGAATCATTCGCGATTATGATATACCTCTTACATTGTTGATGTATTACACGAATGATTTATGAACGTACCGTCGTTTAAGGACACGCTTCGGCGCAACTAACGGACTTACCGGTTGCACTGCACTATCTACGATCGAAATACATCCAAAATATTTGCCGAACTTTCTGTATCAGATTGTTTTGGTTCAACGCAACTCAACCATTAGACGAATGAATTTGACACTAGCTTCCTTTAATGAACTCATTTCAAATTTAGAAGTATTATAATCTAGAAATAATACCTGTGTTTTCGAAATGAGAAATTAAAGTAGCCGATTACAATTCACTATCCACTTTTCATTGACTTTATTTGATTGGGGGTGAGCCTATTGACGGACACTGTAAAGAAAAACCAGAACCTAGCATATAATTATAATAATTTTTTTACAGTAGTCAATAATAGTTGACTAAAGTGAAGTTTTTTAGAATCTTAGTGTATGTACTGCTTAGGAAGTAGAAAGATTTACGTAGCATGTACAGTCACCAAGAAAAATGTTCTAGAAATATAATTATTTTCTTAACTATTCCATGCACATAAATAGCGATGTGATCCTTAGATAACTCGTACTAGCTTTTAATACTAACAAGCGTTCGCTTCTTATTGAAATGCTGATAGAAGTTTGTTATGTTAATATATAAACCGATTGTAATTACGAATTATACTTACATGAAGCTCCATAATGAACGTAACAAAAGGTCAATTTATCAGATAGCCGTCTGCGATGGCTTGCATTGTACCGTACCCGCACTAGAATGGCCAATCAAATAAGTATAAGCGAGCAGATGGAATAAATTTAGCTGTCAGGAACAGCGAGACTTTTAATTGACGCCATATTCCGTGAGCCGGCCGAGCTATGCCGGACTCGTTCTCTGCTATTCAGCCATTACAATGTTGCTTGAAATTGTAATTGTTATTCTTGAAGCTATTTAGCTGTCTCAACTGCGATCCTCGGTAGTCAACTTGTACGCTAATGCGAATATAAATTTATGTAATATTATTATTTTAACACACTTTCACAGATTTGTCCCGGTTAGATTGTATCTAAATTGTAGAATGACACGTTTATCTGTTTTAATGTCGGCTTAGATCTTACAGTTTCTATGTAAATAACATAAATTTAATGGAAATTGGCGTATTTAATTACATTCTTGCCTTTCCTCTATCAGAACAAGCTTTTATACAAAATTGTAAAGATAGCATTATCTATAAGAAGATAAGTTGATTTTGTAAGTTTTTTATGAGGGTGGTAAGATCATTACATGATCAAATCCTCGTTAATAAAATAAAAAAAAACACTTATCTAATTAAGTAGTAGTTATGCACTATTTTTTTTCACTAAAGAAAACCTAACTGAACTAATTAAGCAGTAGTCATATTTATCTCGGATATTTTTAATGAAAAAAAAACCGTAATATCATTTATATAGATACATATCGTCGTGCATTTATCGAATTTATCGTTGCAATAGAGTGCGCGCGTGCCGTGGGCGATGCGCGTGCGCAGGCGCACAGCACGCCAGTCCTGTTCGCGTTGCGCGCGAGGACGCACCACTCGCGCGCGCACCCGGCTTACTCTGTTATAGTAAACAAACAATTCTTTGCTGTGACACAGGACGTGATGTTTTCGTGCTAGTGACTGTCGACTACTGTCCATCATGCATGTAAGTTTTTTTTGTTTGTTGCCTTTTATCCTCAGTCGATGGTCGTAAGCTATCATTATCCCATGGTATTTTTTGTAACATAATTGCATGATCGACTCAAACTAGAACGCCATAGCTATAGTAAATTATAAATAGCGTAATTAACTTATTATCTAAACCGGCTACAAAGTAAAATTATTATTTTGCTTTTAAATTTTTACGTATGGAAAATGGTTGAATTCTTTCTAAAGGTTTAAATGATTTTTTTTATTAAAATACAATACACTCAATAGGATTCCGTTTAATAATGGTCATTATAATTCTGAAGGGATCAGTTTCGTGAGCTTAAATCGTGCGCATACGCATCGACGCCGTTGCGATGAATGCTAACTACTTTACCTGTTTGCATTTGCATCGTATTGAATTGTGACTGGGTGTTTTAAAGTGTTTGCGTTGGACATTATATCGGCTGCGGGAGGATGGGCATTAGAGGCTCGTTGGACGGCCGATTCGAATAACTGTCACCCGAGTCTTGACGCACGTAGGCACCGCGCTTGTAATTCCAAGCCCCCGATGGTAATCTTCACGATGTACACAAAACACATTAAGCGAGTATTCTATTACCTCTATCAGATAACGGACATAAGACGCGCCTTTATAAAATAATAACCTTATTCGAGCGAGTACATGTTTGTTTAATGAACGCCACCTGGTATCGTATGACCCATGAGATGGTTTCTCATTGCCGCTTATTGTGTTTATTTATCTCTATACTCGAATTTAATATGGCAATTGTGACACTTAATATTTATTCTTCGCCACGACCGGTCGCTAGATCAAATCTACTGACGACAGTCCATTTTTCATAACTTGGTCAGAGATTATCTCGGGCGTCTCTGTCGGTTGTCTAATGTTTTATGTAACAAATTGCCCAAGTTTGTTGGAAATTTTAAAGCATGGCCACTTTAATGAAAGAAAAACTTACATTTAAATGATTAAAGCTTACTTTAATTGATTTTACATCCAATTAATATTTTTTATATGTTATTGACAAATATGACTATTAACGGTAGATATTGAAATAAAGGAAAATATTCTATTTCCCTTTCAAGTGGAAAGGGATTCAGTGATTAAAAAAAAATGTCGCAACACAATGAATAAATACAATCTTAATAGATCAGTTCTCTTCAAGACGGATTGCTGTAATGCACCTATTTAATAAAGCAAGTAATAATCAAAACGCCAGAAAATCCTTAAGTTTTCATTTTGAAATATTCTCGTTAAAATAAGAAATCGTTAGGTAAACCATACATGAAAGCGAAATTATTTTATTCGTATCCATTTAGTACCACACACTATCAACATTTAGCAACTTATTTTAAAGTGTGCATGCTAAAACACTATTAATAACGTATCATGTTTTACGTAATACATTCGAAGTGGGGTAATTTGAACTTGCTTCAATCGGTTTAATTGAATATTGAATCAATGGGTCCAAAATCTATTACGTCACTCTTAATTAAGGCATAATTACAAAACAATATTTTACTTTCACATAATTATGCCCTAATTATCCACCACGTACAATATTTATGGCATGTTAACCATGAAAAGATAATTAAGTCGAACCTATAAATAGTTTTTTAAATTATAATTACCGGATTATATGACCGTGGATGTAATTATTCAATTTGGCACAAATAGTTATTCAATCGATATGTAATTTCTATTAATGTAACGTTTTTTTATTATACTTAACAACCTTCTACCCTAATCGTCTTCCAAGACGATTATGTTTTTTAAAATACTGGATAGCACTGTGCTGTGATGGACAGTCGGGCACACTTGTCACCATAAAAAACTGATTTGTCAGGACGAGTTGAATTTGACAATGATTAGTTTGCTATAATTTTTATAATTGAATCGTGTATTCAATGCTACTGCTTTGAATTAATTATTTATTTACGATTGGTAATTTATGTTAAATAGCATGAAGTAAGCACGCTGTATACATAACACGTATATATCATGAATAAGTTGACTCAAACCATGCATCATGTGCAGATTTCTAACATAAGTATGTATATATGTATATCGTATTGTGAATTCACGTTAGTCAAGAGTTTACGTTTGTTTTTATCCGATCATTCATTTTCGAATTGAGTCATGGATTTTAAATCTACAGAGAAAATATTATCTTGAAAGTATAATTGTCTTCTTGCATCGTTGTAATATTTTAAAAAAACCGGGATGAAGATAGCTTTAACTTAATTTTTACCATGTACAGTTCCTAAAAAATAAGGTCCAGTAATATAATCTATGTGACTGTAAGCGCCAGTTTGCTAACTTAAACTGTGTTACTCCATTCTGTAATTGTAGTTTACTGTAAAATCGAACTATTACAATAATTAATTTGTAAAAAAATATGTTAGAAAATCAACCATAATCATAATTCACAAAATTGCAGTCCAAAAATCGTTATTTAACGAAATAATATTTAATAAGCAACTGTTTACTATATCTCTTGCATTAGCTATGTTACGAAGGTATACACACAAACTTATATACAATACTAGTAACACATTGTGCGTTGGTTTGCGTCCGGTGGCCACCTGCGAGGTGAAGCTGCGATGCGAATATAGAATTGTGGCTTGCCGAGAAAAATAATAATGACGTATATCGTAGACGAACGCCAATGGAGTCAAAACAATGTTTTGATAAAAACATAAAGTAACCAGTCCGGTTGGACCATTAAAATGATTGCGGACAAATTTATCCAAATATCGTTCTATAGACGACAGCTGTACTAACCACGCATGCATTGCTATGAGGTACAAAAACTGATCCAATGTTTCAAACAGTGGTCCAGTTTTTGTGCCGCACTCCAACTCGCAACTAAATATATCGGGATATTTCACCGGTGGTTCTATTTTAAAACCAACGGCAGTTGGAATGGTGTTTGTTATTGTTTTATCTTTAATTATTTCTGCGGCGGTTCAATTTTAGTTTCTTTTTAAAGCCAACTTGTTCGCAAACACCTTGCAGACGACATATGGTCTCATTTACCGTAAGTTTTATTCTCTACTTCTCAAATAAGAGGCACTAACTATTACTTAAAATAAATAGGTATTTAACACTTGTTTTGTAACTTTAAAACCCATTTTATTAAATCTAAAATTTCTAAAATAAGCATTACTATTCTTGAGAACAAACTTATTATACATAAGCATCACCAGTAATAGACAGACGAGCTTCTACACATAGCTTTTCCTCGAAACTCCTAAAAAGAACTTAAGGCAAAGATTTTCGTGCCTTAGAATCTAAGAAACATAATCTCATTTGCACAAACTAACCGAAAATCAAATATTAACCATCAGATTACATCTAAATTAGTCACATGTGTATATCATTATCATGATTTTTTTTACTCAACTACACTTGCATCACACGTACTTATATACATTTAAGTTCATGCAAATGTTTAAGTACAAGTTAATCACATAAGCTACGCAAACAGCTACGCAAGCTCACGCATTCCTGACATCTAATGATACAACGCAACAAGAATGCGGAGTACTCGAGACTCCTTTGAATGCGAACCGGGTACCAAATTTAATTTTAAAATAACCTATCGCCTCGTATTCATAACGAGCGAAGCCGTGTGATACGTGCGCTACAACCTTGCGTCATGTACCACGTTGTATGTTATAAGAAGATATTTCAAAACTACCCACCATTGTTCTGCGTTCACGGAACACCTCGTAGCCCGCTGCAACGATCGACGGATTCTAACATGAGCGACGTCATTGTTCATCTCCGACAGTTCCCACAGATGTTAATTCTAATAAAATCTACGTAGGAAGTGTCTTACGGTGTTCTGTGGAAACGATTTACTGCACGTAACGTTTACCTAACACTTGAATTAACCTATGAAAAACAAATCTGTTCGCACGGTGATTAGTATAGGTTTGAAGTGTTTGATTGTAAAACAGTTAGATTTTTGTACATAGTAACTGTATATCTTATATTGTTGTTCATTTCTCTATATCATTCATGATTCTTATAGAAAATGTTAGTCCACAAGTAAACGTCCAAGTTATTTTACACGTTTTGAGGCAGCGTTGCAGACAATTATATATTTTCTTTGAAGAGTTTTACACCACAATGGACTGGAGCTGTTCCACAATACTAAAACCGAGAGTTTTCAGTACAATACAGTAAAATTAAGCGTTGCTAGTAGAAAATACAACAAACAAGGGAGTTAAACATTCAAATATAAACGCAATAGGCCTAGAATGTATAATGTCACATTATTACAATGACTATTGAATATATTCATCCGATAGGTCGACTACGAAGAATAAAAAAATTAAGTGTTTATAGACGATCACTTTGTCGACCTTCCAACAGTCACGTTCCGCAATTATTTGTTGATCACAAGAAAACTATACGAAACAATCCAATAGATTTACCTTACAACAAACGACGTCAATCTGTCACCATTAACCGAAGAGGTCTATTAGTCGGAGGTAAAAAAATTAAAATATGCCGATACTTTACCACCTCACAACCCAGGAATGTTTACATGAGAAGAAAACGTGACTAAGTGAAGCATTCAGCTGTTTACTGCAGCGAGGCCACCTGGGAGGATGTCCGAACAATCAATGCGATAATGTTTACCTTTGTTCAGCAACCTGAAGATAAAATGTAGTGAATGTTTTGTTATTTGTTGTTCGTTGCGTAAAAAAAACTTTTACTCGACTAATTATCGAAAACTCCACTTTTTACCGTTGCAATTTGACTATTAAAGTACCATTTTAATAATATTGTAATGGAAACTGTATAATTATTGATTTTGATATACGATTTAGATCGTTGTTATTATATCATATACTACAGTACCTTTGGAACTCAGTGATTTTCTTGTCTGTATTCTGTCCTTAAATCTATTAGTAAATAAATTATCTTTTGAAATAAAATAATACTGAACCCCGCGTCAATTTTATTGCGTGTAAACAGTCGCGAGACTTTAAAAGTACGCCATTAAAAACGTAATACACTTACAAATATTTTAAAAGTGACCGGTGTATCGATGTGTTTAAATTTATTGAATTCAAAAGACCGAGTGGCTTTTAAATCTCGCTTGAGTCATCTAAACGCTCTTGGTGAGACGACCGAGTGACCAAAATTAACGATAATAGTTTTGAAAACTAGGAATTCCAAGAAGTTATTTAAAGTCATTAATGCAATCATAGTAAATTATAACAACTTTGTCGATCGAACAAAAAGTGGGTAAAATAATATGGGATAATTTGTGTAAGCATAATTGAGTATGTCACTCTAACATTTATAACATGTTCCAGAAAACGCAGATAGCTTTTATTTTCGTAATCCTTCCTTCTGAATCTCTTATTCTCTATTCTTATTCTTTTATTCTCTTCGTAATCTCTTATTTCTTGATAAGTGCCTAATACGGATCTAGATACAGTTCTTTAACCATTGTTTTTTACATGAGTATCAAAGCGGGTCACTATTTTCTTGATTTGCGTGCAATATTCAAAATTAACTTCCTCGTTTTTACGCTTTCTCAATTTCGTTCGTGAATAAAATAAATTGAATGATCTGTCTCGAAGTTGACTTAAGTAATATATCAGTGTGTAGAGAATTACACAGAACAGGTTATATTGATGTCTTTGTTGCTTTATGTTAACAACATGTGTTTGTAAGTTGCATTACGGCTTTTGCTATGCCATGAATGGGGTATGACCAATGTTTTACTTACAATATTTTAAATCAGTATAATTATTATTTTCCCCTTTTTTGAAGGACGTAACATGTTAATAGAACGGACCTAAAAATAACTACGTACATAATATGTACAAATATATCCTACGCAGTTGTAGAATTTAAAAGAAATCAAAAGATTTTTTAGAATATGTTTCAATCAACAGAATATAAGGACTCTATTCAGTCGGAGAACATTTAAAAAAACATTTGAAATGGATTAGGATCCCAAGTTGGTTTTTTTGTAACATAAGGATAAACGAGCAACAGATCATTTCATGTTATGTGATGAAGACCGCCCCTGGACACGCATAATAACAGAGGACAGGCAGTATCGTTGCCGGTCTTAACTAAACTCTGATATCAACAATCATTTTCATTATTTAAATTAGTTGTCTTGATCAACGTCTGCAAATTCTACTTTATACTATTATGTGTGCCAGTCGATGATGTAAAAAAACATTGTTACGCAAGGTGAAAGCGGCCAAGCGGTGAGTTACCGATAGTTTACTGTCTTTTTACAACCTCGTCGTTAACTGTTTACGCGTTTTGCCATTTAACTGTGTTAAAGTCGTGGTTCATTGTTTCCCAGGTGTATGTTGCTGTTATTACAAATGTGAATAAAGCGTCAGCGCCGTGACCAAATCAAACATCAATTACGATACTTTTAGATATCATCTTTCAGTCGATTACATAGTTGAGAATATATTTAATGTATGTAAAATATTTCTTGTTTACCTTATTAATTATGTTATTCTAAAGTTGAAAGTAAACTTCGGTAAAGCACAAAATCGATAGTAATACTTTCACCATTATATAATTAATTGAACATTATTTAAATTCTGTTTATTATTTACATATACTCGCGGCAATATTAAACTTATGCAACATATCTAACTTTATAAATCGTTCGTACATCCATAAGCTTTACGAACTCAGGTATACTGGTCAAGATATCTCATAAGAGCCTTTAGACAAAAAGTGCGAATAAAAACTGATTTTTCATATTTTTGAATGCGGCTGGGTTGAATGGTATTGCATTATGAGCTGTAATCAAGGATCAGTACATTGAAAGACGCTACTTCTCGTTACTTTATTCTTGACACATAATTTCTGAAATTAATTAGTTAATGTTTACCCATTCTCGCGATTATAAAAGCAATCATTTGTTGCAACTTTAATAATAAACGAAATACGTTTAAAAATAATTAATACACTTACGTGTTCTTTAAAGTTATTAACATCTGACAGGTGATTATTTAGCGGCGGTTAGGTGCAACGGCCCATCGCACCCAATGTATTATAAGTTGACGCAAAGCCGATCAAATTTTTAACGGTATTGAGATTCGGCTCCCCGGAATCTCTTCGAATTTCGAGACATAATTTATGCCCATTTTTGTAATACGATTATTGCATAATACGACTAACATTATCTATTTAAAAAAACTAAATCCGAACATTTTGGAACGGCAAGTTACGAAACACGAAAAAACCCGCCCATGTGTTAGAATTAATGTTCTTTAATGATTAAGATACATAGAGCTCGACTATAGTCGCTAAGAATATTTTAAAATCAGGAAGATTATTTTTAATTACTGACATAAAAATGACAAATGAACACTTTGTATGTATACCTTGTTTCAGAGCAAGTTATAATTTTTGTAAACAAACACACGTCAGTTACAATAAATGACGCCCATAACACTTTTTACACTTTCATCGGAAATGTTTCATTCATGAAATCATAGATAAAGTGAAGTGAAATTTAGTGATATGGATAGCTTATGTTATAATGTAATATGTGAAAAAGTTGTTTTTAAAAAATATTTTGGAATTTACGAACTTAACGTAAAAACCTTTGTTTACAATACCATCGCTGTTCAATTCATTTCACAATTTGGAACATTACGATATTAAAACCGCAATCACCATCGTCTATTTCTATTTAAGGCTGACCCTTGGGGTCGCGATTCTCAACTGGGTCCAATTAAGCCAATAGAGCAATGATTTGGAGCCACCCAGCGACATTACGTGCCCGCCCGCAGCGTCGTGCTTTCTCCCTTGGACTTATTTTAAAAACGTCTCCAACGCATGATTGACGCGCGCTCCATTGTTAACATTGAGAGTTACATAATTCAATTTGATCTGGCTTCGTTCGATCGGTGTATTAAATATACACCTATCTAAGATTCTATTTTGTTAACTTGTAATGATGCATATTCTTTACGCTTGCCATTTAATTGTTTGGCAACAGAGGTGTCCGTTTGGATGGTTGGTTACAAAATCGACGCGTACTTCGATTCATCGGCGCGCTCAACTCGGATTCAGATGGCATCGTAATTGACACCTATCACCGGTATGTGATCATATCCCGATTCAATTCTATTGCTTACTATTATTTATTATAATACTTTAGCATTACAAAATCATCGGTAAGTTAATGCTGAGGCAGTATAATTACTCATTTATACTAGTACACTGTGCGTTTCTTTTGGTATTTATGTATTCTTATTATATTTATTATTTAATTCATAATTTAACGCTTTTGCGAATTGTTCTAGATGCTTAATGCTCTCTGAATGAAAAACTGCCAGGTCTACGATTTGGCATATGTATATCGAGTACTTTTGTTGTATTTATGACTAAAAGTATATAAGTAATAAAGACAATGTTTTATGTATGGTCTGATACAATAGGTTCGAAATTTTGATTAATGTAAGTTGCACTTCCCAATACTCAAAATTAAATAGGGGTCATTTGAGTAGCGAAATACTCTCAAGACAGCCTTAATTTCCTTTTCATCATCACTACTAGGTCACGAGATTTCGATAAACCGAAATAAGAGCACTGGCGGACGGTTGCGCATGCTCTTTGTTCTAAAGTTGGTAATACGGCTCGTAATTAACATGTTACAGATGATTACATAGTTGTTCTAGAAGCGTCTGTGCGTCCGTATGAAAACAGGTTGTTAAATTAACGTAACTAGAAAACAAAGCACAGACTCATCAATAATTCTCCCTGACTTAACCGCATTTCAAGAACTCGGACGATGTTTTAATTTTATTGCAAACAATTATGTTAGTAATTCATTTTTAAACGCTCACCTTTGCAGTTAGTGAAGTCGAAATACAAACTTGATTATCGGTTAGTTCTTATAGCACCGATAGCTTATTGCTTGATCATCAGACTTATGTTTTAACATGCAAGGCTCTAGTTCGATTGAATGAACTTCATAATTTTTTATGTTAGCTACCTATTTAATGTGTTATCGATCTCAATCCACCTTGAATGGATAAATATTTCTAAACGATTCATGTATCTGTCTTTTCCTCCAGTACATACAAATTCAGATATACCCTCCATCTTTCTTGGCCTAATCGGGAAAGTCATCCATTGTAAAGTTTTAAAAAGTATGTATCTAAGTAGTATATTGTAAATAATTTATTTTTCTTTTAAAACTCCCATTTTTTCGATAACTCAATGGACTTAATAATAAATTAAATCCGTCAGTGTAATAGAAATACATCGTTTGAATTGAAACCGATTAACCTTTGCCAGCTAATTTATATTTAATGATGTCCCTCTGTGTTTGTACAATTTATTTTCGTATAAAGATGAAAACATTTCGATATTACGTCATTAAGAAAGTTTTATACAATCGTTTATAAAAGACATTTAAACATCTAACTTTTTTTATCTAGATATTATTTACAATCGTATTTTGAAATAAAACATTAACGAGATTTGGACGTAAGTTACTCCGAAATTATTTTTTAAAATCTCCAAAAGCGTTGAAAGTTTGAGTCGCAGAGCTTTAAAATTCGATTAAGTATTGAAATTTGGTCTTATTATTCTTATTTTGAGTTGAGTGTGCATTGTCAGGAGACATGGCGGGGTGCGTAAGAAGGCCGATGACCGCAAACTGCGGCACATTCGGCCCAGAATGCCCGCACCGACCCAGCCCTACATCATGCCCAATCGAAAATTCCACGCCTGATCTCTTCTTCGGTAACCGCGCTGCTTTCTTTTTGATTTATGAACGCCGCCGAGTAATTATTCGTCCCGACATTGTTTTATGTCCGTAGTCTTTCCTTATTGGATTTGTTGTTGTTGTTGTATGTAGCTTAATATTTAATTTTTACAATAAAAATATTGTGAATTTAATTTGATTAACGATTTTTACTTTTGTAAATTTATATCTAATCTTTAACTTCCCTGGAATTTGTATTGAGCTTATATCATTGGGAGAGATCTAAAGATGACATACAGTCATTGTAACAAGTTGAGAATACGAATCTATGATACTTTACGTTTCATAGATTCGAATAGTGGATTTACATTACAGTTCGTAGCACGGTCCACAACTTCTTGGTATTAAAATCAAACTTTGCAATCTGACGCACTTCATAACGTATATGTATCTATTATTCATTACAATGTTTCTTAACTTCAAGTTATATAAATGTCAAAAGTACAACTTACATAATCATACACACTAGACAGGTACAGTTCGCAGAATCCGAGGTGTTCGGAAGTTTTATTTATATCGTCTTGTGCAGCTTCCAAGTCGCGGAACATAAATCATGCAGCCACCAAATCAACAGGGGCACTTCTAAGCAGTTGACAGACGTAATATGACAGACGCACGTTAAAAAAAGAATTGGCAATAAGCCAGTTGCTGAAACGTTCCGTGTCCTATGTTTCCGTTGTATTATTGCGCAAATGTGATTGAATTGAATTTTCCTAGGACATTTATTTTGAATATATCATTGTTACTTTGTAGTAATTCCATTTAATTTATGATTGTATAGAGCCTTTGAAAACTGCGATGCAGAGAAAGTGCTGCCTATAAAGAAAACTAAATTATAATTTTTTAATACGAACTAAAGAGTTCGGATAAAAAAACTCTCAAACTCTTTAATTGTAGCGGTTTAACTTAACTTTAACGATCTCTGCAGTTAGATCTTAGTTTGCTAATAAGGCGATTATATCACAATGAGACGAACCGAAATGTGTTACTACGTAGAATTTCTAGTTATTTAGGAATAATACAAAACCACACTGTTGAGAATATGGTGTGGTATGAGTGACAGTTTTGCCTTGTTTTTTATATGGTAATTGTATACATATAACTATTTTATGTATAGACTAACAAGGACGTGCGCCATTTTTTTTGCCAACACACATCACAGTGTACATGTGATTGTGATGTTTTGTAGCCTCAACAATCTCATGTGTCACTATGGTGGTGGCATGGTGTTGTATGGGTGTAAAAGATACGGGGATGGAAAATTTATTTTTCGATAATATGTTACTATTATTTGTTTACATTATTCTCGACTGATCTAGAACTTTTTCGATTTATGTACACATTTCTAGAATAATCTGATATATAACTTTAAACTTTCGCGGTTTTTACTAAAAGGCTAATAATCGTGGTAAGAATCCCGTTTCTTACAAACCTTATAGTATATTATCTGAGATATTTTGGTTCGATCTATAAAATTCGAGAATAATCTGAATAGCTCTAAAATATGGGCTGGCTTTTGCAGCTAGTTATGAAATAAAAGCTGGTTTTTTAAGTTGCTTAATATGTTTTTGCTTTTTTCAAACTGATATGTTGTTAGAAGTATTTTTAAAATATGTATATTTGTAAGATTACGAAAAAATAAGGTGTCCCTAGTTTTGCTTCTTCATGCTTCATTTGTTTTTGCCATAACGTGAGTTTATAATGTAAGAACTTGTTTCAGTTCCGTTTTGCATTTTCACGATAACTTAACTAGTTAAACACAATTAACATATCAAAAAGCTTTTGTACGGTATAAGCAGACGTGCTTATTAACATGTGTTATGTCTCGGGGAAATAGCAAACACGCTTATATAACGCTTACGAAAACATATGTACATATGTGTGTGTTTGTATATTTCTAGAATGGACATACTCATAAAACTTGAGAAAGTGTGTCAAAATACGATCTATTGAAAACGCACCATAACATAATGAGACAATTAATGTTTTTATTTTATTTTTATTAAATGATTCATCAACAATTATACATTAACACATAATAAAAAGGGAAAGCATATGTAATTGACAGTGAACAGTCACTTTTAGACGAAAACACGTTGAGAAACTAAATTATGAAAAGAAATAATAGACAAAGAAACAGTATTGTTTTATTTTTTTCATGGAAGATGGTGGCAAACGAGCAAGCGGATCACCTGATGTTAAACGAGCGCTACCCATAGACATCCGCAACACGCAAATGTGTTGCAAATGCGTTGCCTACCTTTAATGGACAGAGGAGGGCACATACATAGGAATAAGCATATTTCCTTTTCCCCGTTAACCTCCTCCCCATCCACATTCTACTTCACGCCTGTTTTCTGTGAGGTCGTGGTATTTCACCGGTCGAGCCGGCCCATTCGTGCGACAGATGTTGTTGCGGTTGGCATTTCTGTGAATATTTCATACGATTTATTTGCATATTTAGTATACAATAATGAATAGTATAGTATAATGTAGTATAATGGGAAATATAAAGGCTATTATTTAATTGATCGGTCCAGATACTTACTTACAGGGTCTTAAAATACATTTAGTTGAATAGCTTGTCTTTCAGTGGACAGGCGATTTGACAGATGACAAATTATATCTTATTGTTAACATAGACAACATATTATAAGCAGTGATAACTCGATACCCAAGCACGTGGTGCGTAATATTGCGGTCGGAATTAGATTTCCAGCTAATTTGGATTCTGATCTACAATAAAACCCCTTAATACAATGTTTACCCGGTGTAGGACGACTCGCGCATTCCAGGTCACATTTAGGACCTTCCATTGTTACATTTAGGACCCTCGGTAATAAATTCTGTAAAAACCAGTTAGGCTGTTGTTTTAATATTATATCAAAGGTACTTAACACTAATTACTAGGAAACTGTTTACAAGCTGCTATTTTAGAGCAGGATTAACCGACCTTTGTTATCCCTTTGTATAAACAACAATCTCAAGTGCATATTACCAACATTTTAATTAAAATGTTAAGTCGAATTTGTGTTGGCGTCCATGACAAAGGTCTCTACAGATTATAGTTTTATTACATTTATTACAATGCTTGTTTAATTATATATATAAAAAAAACAAAAGACGACGACTAAAAAGGAAGGATATTGTCTATAATAGGCATCATCAGTTCTTACATTTAACAATGAGAGTTGATTTCAAGATGTTTTTATACTGTATCTATGAGTTGGCACGATCATGTCATATTTGTGCCCGCCTATCCTTTCACGAGAAATACGCTCATAGGACTCACATAATGAGGGCATTAAATAGAAATAGAAAGTAACTATAGTTGAATTACAATAAACGCGAACGGAGTTTTCACTGAAGATGAGAGCGCAGTTAATTCGGGCCCAACAACAATGGCTGAATATGTGTCGTGGACGGCCCGCGGCGCAGCGACCTCCGCCCCGTGGCCCGTGACGTTCTTAGAGGACATACTACGACATGAGCCCAGCAATAAAGCTTTTGCCGATAGTGACATTTTTAAAAAGAGAGATATAGATTTTGTATGATGCAAGAATGGCATGGTTACAGAGAAGCGAAATTAAGAGAGTATTCTTTAATGAGTACGTACGCGAATAAGAAGCTACAAAAGCCCGGACAGTGCATGTCTCTGCTACACGTTAGAGTTAGGGGCATTGAACATGTTTATCTAATAAGAGAAGGAAACGTCGTCATTAGAAGAGGAAGATTGATGCGACCATTTTACATGTCTATGAGGTTGAAATTTTAACTGTTGAGTCAAAAAAATCCGGTATATGATTAAAATGTATACGGTTAAAAGTTAGTGCACTAGATACCGTAGGAATTTGGGACTTAATAACTTGGGCCTCGGTGATAAAAGTTTAAAATAAAGCTCTTTTGTAAGAAGTAGCTTTAACTTTAGCTATAACGTAACAGCTGTTTTTTAATAACATATATAAGACGACTCAATTTTTTACGACTAATTTCACTGGCAAGAGCAGGGTTTCATTTTATACTATTTAAATAGATATATGTACATAAAATTGACTTCAATTTCCTATACTCTCGTGTCTCGTGGAATACTAAGCTTCGTGTTCCGCCAACTAGGACACGTATTAAGTCACATTTCTATATTTCGATGATCAAGCAAAAGTCTGAAACATAGACTTGACTTATTGTTCGAAACTTATATAAGTAATGGGATTGACGGTGTATTGTATAATCATCATCAGAGTATGAAAATGTTATTGTAATATACAATTAATAATCTGTAATTGGACTATGGGTTTTTAAGCAGTGAACCTATTATAAGCTTTAAATATCTGTCCAGATAATAGTATCTATGAAACTGGATTCCGACGGAGGTGCATTCTTGTTCTCATTTCGAGAATTGCCTTGAGAGGCCTTTGATGAATCACTGCCTGATTGAGTTCTGCGAATTTGCCCGTGTATTAAATTACGTACCGTTAATAACCTTTAAAACGATAAATTAACTTTTAAGGTAATGTCAGACGGCCGAAAACATTGGCATATTCATGCATCGCAATTGCTCACGTCTCAATAACATAAATTATATTTTTATTTATTAACCATAACCGTAAACGTGTTTTAATGTACGAGTAATATTCACATGTGTAGTACATTTCTTTTTAAATTTTATCTCACATAGTTTTTGTCAACTTTTTTGTTGTATAGTGCGATTTGTGTGCTGTTTCTTTTTTTATATGACAGATTAATATTTGCCACCAATACATTGTTTGTCGCCTTTGTAATAATCGCATTGTAAAATTTTTAATATTTTTTTTTATTATAAATATCCCGATTTTATTATGTTTTTTATATATTAATGTTATAATGATAAAAGATTTTTTGTTTGCTTGTTCCGAATAAACCCAAAAACTACTGAACCGATTTTATAAATAATTTCACCAACACAAACTATAAGTGAGTAATTGAGACTATCTCTTCTTAACTTAATTCCCCGAGCGATGTCGGAGTTGTTTGATAGTTTTAAATCAAATCAGAACGATGTAATTAATTACTCAAGAAATGCAGTTTGTGCAATTAACTTTTACGTTTTAATTGAGATCAAATGTCCTGACCTTTTCACTAATTAAATCATTGGAGCGTGTAACGAGAGCAATCATGATTTTAAAATAGTTCATTTCCCTTTTGTGATCACAGTAAGATAACAACTCTCTAATTGACTCTAATGACTTGTTAAGTAGTGGCTACATAACACACCTAAATAGTATTTTCGCTTCTGTACACACGAAAGAACAGCACGTATTATAACTTTCGGCAGTTAGTTCTTCGTTATTATGTCATTAAAATTAAAAAAAAGGCATAGTGTATATCTAAGGGCTCTATCAGAAGAACGTTCATTGTGAAAGTGAAAGTAATGACAAATTTTAATACTCACTACAATCTCTGACAATCTCTGATTTAATCAACTAATAATGAATCGTCTTATTTAAATCAAAATCAAAACAAATACATCTCTTCCTGTTGTGTATGTCATAGACCGATTATGAACTAAGTTTATTATTGGTCTAGGAATTTTATAAACTGTCAGCAACATTGTGAACTTAACGAATCATTCACAATTTGACGGCTTATAAACTGTCGAAGTCAATTGTGAATATGTTTAAGAAGGGTGTGAATTCAGATATGACGGATGATAGAGGGATATGGAAGAGGAGAACATACTGTGTCGACCCCAGATATAGATGGGAAAAGGCCAAGAAGATGATGTTAATCAAGGAGAAAACAGGTTATTGTATTTGATTCAAATTATAAATCAATATGAGTTGTATACTGCAAATTCTGAAATCTATTCTCTTTACCTGAATATAAAATATCACAAGAAGTGATATCCATCCAAGTATGGATTGTTTGTTTATGTGAGCATTATAAGATGGGTAAATTTTCTCTAATTGTATAGTATGTTACGAAAAAAATTCCACGCATAGTTTGACATGCCATTACGTAAAGATAAGTAGCCTACTTAACCTGGGTGTGTTCACTTAACAAGAAACCGAAAGGCAACTTAAAGTTGAATTCGTAAAAAGCACAAGGCAATAAAGCACGCGCAACCAACGCCTATCAGGTTTATCTGCGTTTTAGGGACCGTTCGTTATCTAAAAACTTACGTACAGTGTCGCGTAGGTAAATATTTGAGGTAGAAAGTGCAGTTCCGTGTAACAGGTTGGTAGATAACGCTTACGTGAATGTTGGACTTGCTAGAAATTCGAGGTATTCTGTCAAAAATATTGTGAAAAATGTTGTCGATTGGGAGGTAAACAATAAATACACGATCTGTTAATGGTACGCCGGAGCCACGGGCCGGGATAAACAAAACTCTAACCGGCTCTAAAAGCGATCACTGTTTATCTCCAACAATGGACAAACGTTTGCCTTTTGTCTGCCAAAGTTATGCCTAATCCCAATCAGTGTATGGCGTTTTTGTTCGATAAGATATTTCTTTTGTTTTAAAATCTCTAAGTCATTTTTTTTGCTTTTAGATTGTTTTTTATTGAACCTTAATCTTTTAAATACTTACCCGCTACAAGACTAATAAAGATGGTGATTGTTTGGTTTTTTTTTAAGAAAGAAAAATGTAGACCAATAAAATTTTAGTTTCAGGTAAAAATTGTTTTATACTACGAAAAGCCTATTAAACCTGGTATCCGTAATTTTGTCTATTCTTTAAGGTTTCATGTAACACCGTAGTATAACAATTTTTAACAAAATCGGTAGAATGTAGATAAAACATGTAACGGTGTATGACAAGATGTCTAATGGCGTGTAGTGACAGAGAGTGAGTAGTGGTTGAGGTTGCTCGCACCTTGTGTAATTACAGTCAAAGCGCTACGCTTCGCCTGTAATTATACAAGGATCAAAACCCTGGGGTAGCCCCAGGGTTTCAAATACATTAGACGCTTAGTTGTCTTGTCTCTCATTAAATACCTCACGTATCATCATTAGCGACTTGACAGTGGAATGTGATACCAAGTTGTGATTTACAAAAACAATATTCCGTAGATATTAGCTCTCTCTCTCTCTCTCTCTCTCACACACACACACACACACACACGCACGCACGCACACGTGCACACGCGCACACGCTCAAACGCACACACACTCTTTCATTCCAGCCAAAGGTACGTAGTAGGACGTAAGCCTTCCTCTACAATACTTGATTTTCTCTAAATGTTTCATGTAGGCCGCTAAAGGTATTGATTAACTTGATCAGTCCGAGCGGTCGTCTTATATGCCAATAAGTATGTGTAAAGGCGTCTTCCGCTCCGTGTCTTGTTTTTATTTAACAAGCTTATTTTTTATCTTAATCAGGAATTTACCTCATTTGCATGATTACGTTATTGACACACTGCTTAGCATAAACATTTGGGTAACCGTTTCCTTTGTTACAAATCTATGTAAATATCAAGCATTATACGATTATAACATACTAATGACCCGCCCCGGTTTTGCACGGATAGCACAGTTATTGAACCAATCGCTACCAAACTTCACAGGATAGGCTAGGCCAAACTTAACATTTCCTGAAAAATTTCGGAGTTTCGGAGTCTTTAGAGATCATACATACACATGCACATCACCTTTTATATATATAAAAGATAAACACGTCTTTTAGATTTCGAATCAATTTTTCGTTGTTTTTTTATTATATTTCAAACACAGGAATCAAATGATTTAAATCAAAATCTAAATTACAAAACTACATATAAACAAGTAAAGAGTAGCAACAGAAGTCTTCCAGTTACAAAGCGCGCGGGTTACAATTTTTTTACTGCGTAAGATCAGATACAACCTATAAAGTAGTCAGTATAAGTAGTTGCAAATAAAGGAAAATTATACCCAGTGAGTATCCCACGGTGTTGTTATTATACGCAGGAGCATTGTCGACACGCCCGGGAGCGCACGGGGAGGCTCCCTCGGGACGCACTGCACGTACTATCCTATTAGAATTTTGATTAGAATGGCTGCCTCACAATGCTTATATTTAATGAAGCATAATACATTTTATAAATGGAAATGGATATCATTTCCGTGACGGCTTCTTTCGTATTCTTATTCTTGTGAGCGAACACCGGTTTAACTCTGGCTTTCATATGAATTTGTATTAATAAAGGTCAATGATATAAACTTTAGTCTATATACGTTTCTCTATATCATACAAGTAATATATTAAGTTTTAAGTTAATTTGACGAATTCATGCATTTCTGTTTCTATTACGTGAACTTTATTGTTGTATAAGATATATGGGCGAAGCATTTTCGCCCGATCAAATAATAGTACTAATAAAATTATTCGTATATCCTAGCAGCGTCAGATGTACACTTATAAAAACCGATGCTTTTGTTTATGACAAGCAACCCGCCCCAGCTTGGTTTGGGTTACTCTACGTTATGAACTGATAGAATAGTTTTCTATTTGGGAAAGGATTTTTAAAATTGGTGCAGTCTCTTTCGTTAACCTGGAACAAACGAATAAGCAAATCATGTCTCCTTGCTATATATGCTAAAATTATAAAAGATTTTAAAGAAACATTAGAAGCATCTATATGTAAAGATAAACATATCTATGGTTTAGATTACATCGACGTCAGAATGTAGGGTAAATAACGGACAGTTAGTTCAATTAGTATATTGACAGAGTGTAATTAAGGTGCATAAGGCTTAGCCGTTCGCATACTAGTATAATTGTATACGTCATAAGACTCCGCTAACCTCCGCATTGCAGCCTTAATGTAACACATTTTGCCTTATATGGCGATCTTATACTATAGTTTTATGGATTATAAGATATCCTATTCATTCAAACCGCTTTGCAATAAATACTATCTAAGTAATCGTATACGGTGAATTCGAAATTCCAAGACCAAAATGATATTAGCTAGGAGACAGCGGTGACCACCCACCGCTATCTCCTAGCGGTGCGAGGCACTGCAAGAAGCCGTCAACCACTGTTGGAACATTATTGGATGTGGTATTAATGTCGTGTTCGTGTTTCAGATCGAGCGGCTGGCGCAGTATGAGAGATTGGTGGGCAGTGGATGCGGGCGGCGGCGCGCTGCCAGGCTGTCCGACCTGGAGCGCGTCCAGGACCTCTTCCCGCACGACTTCCTGGCCCTACACGATGCTGATGCCCCTGCCGCGCTCGCCTCGCACCACCAGGTACGTACAGGAATGCGACCTAACCTTATAGCTTCTAGATACCTACAGGAATAGTCTAGCAGATTTTGAAAGTAAGAATTAAGCTCATCAACGTTATATCTTTCACTGCGTGTCGTAACTTCTGGATTCAATTTCAAGCCGAGGCGAAATTCGATCTAAACAAAGATCAGGCAGCATGTTCCTGTGAACAAGAATGAGTGCATAGCCTGGCCTAATTAGTCAGTTACTCTACGTTTTCTCAATTTCTGTTTGATGTAACTCTACGATTGGATTTCGGGTCGAGGACAATTTCTGTGACCTTTATTTCAAAGTTCGTCCAGGGCTTATGATGTAGCTCGGCCTTGTAACGTTTGGAACTCAATGTCAACGGTGAAAAAGGACATGAATATATATATATCTGACAACCTGAGTGCAGTTAAAAAACATAGTAGTAGACTTCATTAACAAAGCCCGTCGACATGTCTACACGAAAAAAGCTTAACGGTAAACAAGTCATTTCAAACATTCTATCAATTTGATTTGTATGTAGCAATAGGAATCTGACTAGGAACAGAACTCCGGAGCGTTCATTTATAAACGGGTTCTTTAGCCATCATAACATAATTTGTGTATAATACTCAGTAACATGTGCCCTCTGAATTCTAAAAACAGTAATGTTAATTTCAGAAATCCAAGAGTCTTCGTAAGAGGCCGAGCTTGGACATCGGAGGTACAGTCAACGCCAACAACTCATTATCACCGCGCACCTTCATAATGGAGGCACCAGTGCAGCTTTCTCCGTTAGGTTCGACCTCCCCGCCGCTAGATCGACACCTGTTTCTCTTTAGTGACCTCCTCCTGGTGGGGAAGTCCCGAGGCACCAACTGCTTTAAGCTAAAGGAGAGTGTAAGACTTGCGGAGGTGTGGCTCTCGCTACCCGATAGTGACGATACTGGCTTCCTGATTGGCTGGCCGACAACCACGGGTGTCGCTAACTACCTCGCGACATATCCTACGCAAGCCGCTAGAGATACTTGGTACAGGTACGTTCCTTATCCATTTTGTCTATTAAATATTTAATAGTGGTACGGTAGAGTGTTACCTAATAATTAATATCGATAAATGACTTCCGCAAATATCACATCACTATTGCGGTAAATTGCACTAAGACTAATTACTCAATATCATTGCCGTGATTAATTTTTATTTTTTTGTGATATACTATAAAGGTAAATTTCCAATAACAAATGCCATATACCACTAAGATTGTTATTTGTTGTATTAAATTTGAAACAACAAATAACAATTCAATCATATACAATTTACAAAATATGTTACCTTAGTGGCGGTCGAGATTGAACGATAAAAATAAAAAACAATCGCCGAAACGCGGAGAATATCGAAAATTTAAATTAAATTTCATCTTTTTATATGTGACCAGTTGTACACAACTAGCCAGTCGTACTTGCGTAGTAAATAGCAATAGCCTTCTTGATTGTTGAAAGTTGATTTAAACCAGATTAATCACTCCAGATGAACCTTTACGCTCATCACAGCTTATTATATTAATAGCAATTTAATATTGTAATGTTTATTTTGTTTGCAGGAAAGTGCAAAATGCTTTAAACTCACAACTGACCACTGAGCCAAAGTCCACAAATATTCAAATCTTTTATAAAGATCTAGCAAGTTCCATCGAATTTGTAAGTATTTTTTTAAATGTTAATAAACTATTCATAACATTCCCCTCGCTTGTTCTAGCGCCTTTCAAGATTAAACATTTATATTCATATAAAAATTATAGACATTTAACTCACAGAAAAATATTGTTTTAATATGAATGTTATAAGTAAACCTAAAACTAATTATAAAAATAAAATCTTGTAGTGTAAAACGGTGTCCGTGAGTCCGGACATGAACGCGCGCTGCGTAGTCCGTCAGGCCCTGCACGTGATGCAGAATGGAAGTCACGAGGACAGTGGAGAGGCAGAGGGAGAGCACGAGGGGAGGTGGGGCGCGCCCACAGACTTCACCCTCTACGTGAGAACCGCTAGGGATGCGCCGCCGACGCCGCTGCAGGGTATCGAGAGACCGCACGCTGTGCAGGTATATCACTAGTTAATATAGGCCAATTATAGGCTACAAAGTTTTTGCAAAAACCAAATTATTCCTTTAATTTTATAAATCTGTTATTTTTAAATTAAATAATATTATTTTTATAATAATAAAATAATATGCGCTCACGCCCCTAACCCAGAGGGGTAGGCAGAGATCATGGATTTCCATTTGGCGCGATCCTGGCACACCTCTCTCGCTTCTTCTACATTCATACATCTACGCATACATGCTCGTCGGTTATGGGTACTCCTTATATCGCCCTTTTTTAGTAAGCCACTAATCTGATCGATATAAGTTCTCCTAGGGCGTCCCCTACCAACACTGCCACTCACTTTTGCTACATAAATTTGTTTCGATATTCTCTCTTCATTCATCCTTTCAACATGCCCGAACCACCGAAGCATACCTTTCTCAATTCTTGTAACAACATCCACTTTTAAGCCACACTTGTCCCTTATAATGCTATTTTTAATCCTATCATTCAATGTCACGCCTAACATACTTCTTAAGGATTAATAATTATTTTTAATGATCAATAAATCAATACCAAATGATAATCTTTTGTTTAAAGATGTCTCGAATCAGACAAACGTTATCCAACGAAGATGGATTTGACCTGGAACACGTCAACGCCAAAAACAATCCCTGTGGCCTCATCTTCGAGCTACGAAAGAAAAATCAAGTCCTCAAAAGGTAAATATATGTAGATAAAAGTACGTCTTGTATCGATAGATGGTTTCCGTAAATGCGACATCACTATTGCAGTAATTTTTATAAGAAATTATTGATTTCTAAATTAGCCTTTTTTAGAATGTTTTCCTACTGCACCAATAAATACATAATACCGCATTAATACAAACTTTTTTGTAACGCAATCCAGGTAGTAAAATGTAAAAGTACTAATGTGATTAATGCAGATTAAACCTAGTTATATTCGTTATCTTCACTTGCCATCCTAGTATAGGAAGAGAAAATGTTTGAAAACCACAGTTGTAATTAATAAATAAGGTAAACACGCTTGCTAGTGAAACTGGTATCAAAATGCGGCGCTTCTAGGTATTCCAGATATTCCATGTTCCTTGCACGGCAGTATCAGAAATCTGAAAGCGCTTTACAAACTCGTTTTGAATAACATTCGTACTATTACTTACTAACTGTTTATAGGTATGCTCAATTTCTTTAATCCGAGGTTTAGAAACCCGATTTCTTTTCACTGCAACATTAGATTGTATCAGTGCACATAATTGCGAATAGTATTAGCCTTTTTTCTTGTATAGCGACAAATCTTTTAAAGAAAATTTGATTGGTACAAAACCTCATAGGCATGAAAGTTTCCATTATGCACCACAAATTCTAGTGGGCTCGTGATGGAGAGTTACACCCACTAGAATTTGTGGCTACCCTTAGATGCTCATGTCCTCTAAGCCAGATACATCTCAGAAGAAACCACAGCATTGTAACACAACACACCTTTGTCTACGTAGCAGAGAAGCATAAGAGGTGTATCGAATCGAAATACGTAACCTCTGGCTACACCTCTGGGCTAGGGACATTGCTCATTCGTTAATTAGTTGTATCACACTATAGATACATTTTTTTTATTTCTAGCATCAACAACACGGCCGGTAGAGGGCTCCGTCTGTTGCGGCGCGGCGGGCGACTCTTCGGCGTGGCGCTGACGCGGCTCTGTAACGGCACTCCGCCCCCCGCGCTGCTTCAAGCGCTGCGAAGGCTTAGAGTCGTCGCTCCTCTGACGCACGGCGTCTTCCGGCGGAGCGCTAATGCCAAAGCGCTTAGATTGCTGAGAGATAAGGTGAGATTTGCATTCTGTCATATTGTTCCTTGTCCTTGTAACACATCAAAGAAAACAATCATTTTAGATAAGCATCCTGTTAATTCCTAACCAACGTTTCTTCCACAAAAATATGTCTTTTATTGGCACAAATGCGCGGTTAAAAATCTTCATCATCTTTGAAGCTCTAGCGCTCAAACTAAGCAACTTTGTATGAAGGCAAATTGGGTTAAATCATCATCCGCTGTACACATCATTTCCGGACACCGTGTACCATGACAGAGTTTTAATGAGGGTAATGTTAATGAGTAAAAATTTGTTATAGTTGGACACGCTGGGTCCGTGGGCGGAGAGCTGCACGGAGCTGGACCGCGCGCCGGTGCTGCTGCTGGCGGCGCTCGTCAAGGAGTTCTTCAGAGCTCTGCCACAGCCATTGCTTGTGGCCGAGCTATACCCCGCCTGGCTTCAAGTACTCGGTAAGTACTTCGTTACTATGGTTTTCTCTAAAAGAACTCTAAATCGTCTAAAATATTAAAATATCATAATTGTTAAAGATTATAAATAGTTTAAATAAAAAAAAAAACTCAAAATAAACATGTGAGGCAAGTACAAAAAAGGTTACAAAAATGCTATTGTGTATACACAATAGGTGTATGAAAAATCAAATCCAAACGATTACTTGAAAACACTATTTGAATCATACAAAAGATATAGCTGTTCCAAATTATTTCAGCCGCTTTATCCATCTCGGATTATTTACACGGGCATAAATCTATAGACAGAGATGATTACGATCCTAGTTTATATACTTTCATGCGTATTAAAATGATAAACTTTTTATCAGAGCCATAAGAAATTTCTTAAACAAACTTTAACATAACTGTAAACTTTCTACGAAGAATATTTGTGCTAATTAAAATGTAATTTGTTGTAGGTTTACCGCAAGCGGAGAAAGTAACCGCAGTTCGGTCGCTACTGCTGAAGCTGCCCAAGTCGCACTACAATATGCTGACGTACTTCGTCTGTCTGTTGCAAGCGATCGCCAAGAAATCCAACGTCAACCTTATGTGCCCCATGAACCTGGGCGTCTGCGTCGGCCCGAGTTTACTATGGCCCAATGTACCCTGCGACAAAGCTCCCAAAGCGGTGCCCATGATAGTGGAACTCCTCATTGTGAAGGCGGAAGCCTTGTTCGGACCGCAAATCGCCGGTCTTCTAGGTAATGGCAGCCCTGAATCATCGAACGCCTTACTAGATTCAGGTGCGGAGGAAAGCGATAGCCTGCATTCCGTCGGTATATCGCTCGACTCCATGGAGCTCTCCACACCGCGCAAAGAAAAGTTATCTCTCAGCAGAGATTCGGGACTGACGTTGTCGGAAGACGATTCGAATAGTAACGGTGGAAACAGTCCAGCGCCGAGGAACATCTTGCACAGTCTGTCCGCTCCCACGTGCAACCTTCAAGAAACGAAAATGCTGAGGTACGCGAACAACCCCAATGTCAACGGACTCCCGCAAGTATCACAAAGGGAGCAAAACATATACTCCAATAAAGCAGAAATCTACAGCACCGTGAACGAAGAGTTATACATGATGCCGTACATGGGCGAGCGTTACGTCCACAACTCAATCAACATCGGCGTTACGAACGGCGTCGACGACAGAAACTACGTCTCCAAGGCGGCCATACAACGCTCGACCGCCGACATCTACGCTCAGAGCCCGGCCAAATACATTACCGGCTTGGAACCGCAAAAACCACCGAGGAGTAACGTATCGAAAGCGGCGCGTACGTCCAAGGTATATAGCATGTACGCCGACACCCAGGAAGTAGCCAAAAATACTTCCAACAAGAACTTCGGACGCGCGAAGAGCTCCGACAATCTGCTAGAGGCAAAGCAGGAGGCAATCGAAGCCAAACGCGACCTCGTGTCTAGTCAAGAGAACATAGTGTACAGCAACATACACGATCTGGCCACGTTCACCGAAAACATCCACAGGCAGAATCAATACCAGAGCCAATCGGAGGCGTTGACCAACATCGGCACAAACTACTCCCGCGTCTACACCGGCTGGGAGAAGAAGAGCAACAACTACAATGCGAAGGCGAACAGCGCTTCGGAAAAAATATACGGGCAGCTGAAGCAGGGCGAGTCCTCGCAAAATAAAATAGACGTCAAAGAGACGCCGGCAGCCACCATTTTTACACGAAATGACTGGTCTCGTCAAGCCGCGAGGACTAAAAGCCTCGAAGTGAACGAGGAGGGGCACATCGTAAGTGCGGAGAAGATTCGCAACGGGAACTACGAGTCGAGCGTCAACTGCTGCCGCAAGCGGCGCTACGACCCCGCGCACGTGTGCTCCAAGACCTGCCTCGCCTTCGCCGCCAGCGCCAGGGACAAGCAGACCAACATGACACGGAGCGCGTACCCCTACATCGATGAGATAAACAACACGGAAGACATTAAGTCCAGGATGCGCAACTACACCAACAACAAATTGAATCAGTCCAAATCGCTGGCGAATATAATACTGCAGAGCGACTCGAGCAGCAACGACACGCTGTACCAGCCGCAGAGCTCCTTCAACAGCCGGTCAACGGAGTCGCCGGCCAGCGAGAACTCCTGCGACAACTGCTACACCACGCAGTACATCGAGCCTCTGTACACGTCCGTCTACAACCGCAGGAGGGACATATTCCACGAAGAAAAAACCAACATGTTCTCGGCCGACATATACAAAGCGACTCCGACTTCGGTGCAGCCCGACTACAACAATGAAAAGGAGCAAAACAACAACACCAAGAAGCCGCCTCACGCGCCGCCGCCGGTGCCGCCGAGAAAAATGGTGTACCAGCGAGTGCTGAAGAAGTTCCAGCCGGTGCAAGTCAGCAAGGACGACAAGGCGTCGCGCTCCAAGTCCGTACCGCCGCAATACCGGGAGCCCCCCGGCAACGACAACAACGTGATCGCGTTGGATTGTTCCGAATCTGATACAGAATCAGAATCGTACGTTTGAACACACATTACGAGATGCGTGCGATATGCGTTGGTGTCGATTCGATTCGTAAATGATTTTTAATAATTACCACTATTAATATATTGAGAATGTTATTAGTTCTATTGTATTGTTAGCAGTGTCGTCAATCCCGCCTGAAAAAAATCTCGTAAAATGTGTGACCATAACCTTAGTTTTGGTGATGTAATTCCAAAGACGTAAGAATAGTTTTCAAAATAATATGGTATTATTGTATAGATCGATGTTTCGATAAGATTTTGTGTAAACATTACGCTCTTTGTGAATCTTTGTAACGTAGTCTTGTTATTATATTTGAGAAATCTACTAACAGATTAGTTGTTGCCGATAGCACGTGTTATTATAGATTAATCGGAACTCGCCTGGGATCAGTTCCACTGGCACGGTCGAGTTCCGCGCAGTCTATTCATTATCTATTTGTGTCATTTATTACTTAAGAGTTTTTAATAAAATATTGTATCGATATAAAGAGAATAACGTTTTTTGTACATAGTGTATAAATACATTTACCTCCCTGTGTAACTAATGACGTAATTATATTAAAACTATGTTTTGTAACGATCGCGTTGTTTTATTGTATTTATTTATACACTGTGACACTAAGACTGTCACTTGTTTCTTGCGGCTTGACTTCATTCCAGGGTTGAGTTTCGGTTGAGCCGAACTCAATAAACTATCTATAGTTTATTGAGTTCGGCAGGTCTACCTGAAACAGCTAACACAGATGATGCCGTGTAGAATACTGGCTGCCATGCTTCTACATTAACCTGTTAAATGAAACAAAACAAAATATTTACAAAAAGATGCCGTGTAGAATACTGGCTGCCATGCTTCTACATTAACTTGTTAACTGAAACAAAACAAAATATTTACAAAAAGATGTGATTCTGTCTCTTCCTTAAATAAGACATTAATGAAATGTTAAGTGGCATTGTATTGCGATAAGCCTTACCTGCCATCTGTGGAGCAAACCATACAAGCAACCTCCCGCTCGTGCACAAGCGCAAATGGAAAAAAATATGTTAGAATTTCCGTTAAATCCTAAGTTATCCACTACTAAACGTGGTACTCTAAATGCTTACGCCGACAGTAGCCGCTCTCGACTAGCGCGATGTTAAAGCCGTTTGTGGAGCTCCGTGGGACACGCACTTACGCAGTGTATGTTCACGAAAACTACATGTAGAGGCTTGCTCGCTTGTGAAATCCTACATCCATAAAGGTAAAGTACTCACTTCATTGTATTTCGTGAAGTGGGCTGTAACTAATGGCGATATAATACCCGAAGCAGTGGTACAGGCGATAGTTAAACCGCTCAGTAGATGTGCGATGTGATCTCTTGTGATCGTATGCGTTGGCAGAGCTGCACAATGTCACAACGCCATTCATCATCATGACTGTCATTATAGTAGCCAGGTAAACAGTAGTCGACTGACCCGGCATGGCTAACCCGAGAAGAAGCAATCCGGGTACTACGTGTTCTTATTCAAGAAAGCGACTGCTCGTTTGCCACATTTTTTCTTAAAAAATATTGGCCGTCACGGGTATCCCGGCCTTGTGAAAAATTACAGTAAATATAACTACAAATATATTTAAATACTGTTTATTATTAAAATAATACATGCTTAAATAATTTAATTGGCAAAATAATTTTAACTCATTTCACGTCTCATGTCATCACAGTCATATTTATATGTTGCATAATAAAATTATAAATTGTAACTTAACTTATATTACACCTACTACAAAATATTTACTATTCTCCAAAAATGTTACATACCTCCAGATAGACAATCCGGGACCCAAAATTGAAGCCACCGATCGCCAATTGATCCTCGACTTCGTACATTCTCAGCTCAGTCATTCTTTACCCCGTTTGTAATTCAAAAATAACAGTTTGTGCTATAAAAGCGTGTAAAAACTACACCTCTAAACTATACAAAGAAAGAACTGAAGATACCTCAAAGAAAAAACTGTACGAGCATCACATTTTACAAGTAAGTAATTAATTGTATGATGTATCCTGTATGTATAGAACTATATAGCCCCTGTGTGCATAGAACTATACATAAAACCTTCACAATAACAACGCGACTTCCTTAAAACATGTTATAACTGTTCTGAACTACACAACATTACCCTAATAATACAACGAAATACAAAAGACGATAAATTTAAAAAGTTGTTGTTAAAACGTATTTTAATTTTGGTACATCTTTAGGCAGCTGTTAGTTATTTGAAATTTTAAATATTGAATATTATTTTAAATTTCAAATGACTAAAAATAAATATTGCTTTGTTTTTTTTTCTATTTTAGTATTTTTGTAAGTCCTATGGATAAATATTATTTTTAAATGTTAATCATATTCCCCATTTTGGGGTATCGTCGGTACGCTGATAAACATTCACGACAAAAATCGGGCTTCATTCTTGAATTTGTACGGTATGCGATATCTGGAGGCATATAAATCTATGTGATTCTGTTAATGATACAAATAGTTCCTTGATCACTTGTACAAATTGACACATCACAACTCACATTCAATCTTAATACAAATTCAATGCCTAAAAAAACAATATTCAGACAACAAGTAAAAACAGGAAATCTTAAATTAACATTACATGTTATGTTCATCTTATGTTTAGGTACACCGAGATGCAAGAATTTGGCTGGCTATAAAGTTCTCATAATTTTTTATATAAATGTCAATACATTTTTATTTACTAAGTCTAAGTAGATAGAATACATTTTAAAAACAATAATGACATTTTTATATGGTGCAGTAAAATATGTGGCACAAATTGTTTATGGTTTTCGGGTCTCTGATTTTCGCAGCCTGAATGCTCGCAAACGTCAGAAAGAGACGAAGTAAAAATGTCTTCCAAATCTAATGTCATTTATGTGCTACTGCGCAACGGTTCTCCGCTAACTTTATTTAAAAGGTGTCGTCCTGGGTATTGGAAACAATTGTGACAATAAACAAGTCGTTGATTCTGTTTTGATTTCAGTGCTGACTTAGTTGCTGACGAAATTTATTTTCAAACGATAAACTCTAATCGCTATAAAGTATTTCTTTCAAAACTTTTTTTAATATTTAAACAAGGTTTGATAACGATACAAATTTGGACAAACATACTATCTAGAATTTTAATATATATCTTCCTATAATTTTAGTATGCTATAAATTATTTTGTACGCGCCTATAAAATGTAATTATCGTTAGAATACAATGCAAACGAACTTTTGCAATGTTTCGTTCGTTTATAACCTTTAGCCTTGTTTATTTACTGCTTATGTTTTTACAGGAATTGTAATTGTGGTATCCGTGGAGTTTGCACTTGGTCTTTTGTCTTGATCGTCTTCTTCTTCGACTGGTGCCACGTAGTTCCAAGGTTGCGTCACCCCGGTGCCGAACAAAATAAAGTAGACCGCCGCTGCGATGTATAGAGACGCACCGGTGAAGAATACCGGCCGCCATTCCGCAAATCCATTCTGTAATATGACATTTATATTTATACGATAATTTCTTGACTATGGAAAAGCGTTGCCTGAAAGAAAATATTCTGGCTGTTATTTCAAAAATCATGTTTTGGTGGAATATCGAGAGGTCCAATGAATCTTTGCAACAATTAGAGATAGAAGATGTTCTAGAACACGCCGGACTGAGAGCAAAAACATTTGGCCATGTCTGCTCTAAGCAAGGTTATCATACACATATACTGTATTAAGAAATATGATATTAAGAGTAACCGGACACAATGAATATTGACAGGTCTCTCTGTCACAAAAACGTCCTTCAAGATAAGTATATTCTATATCAAGAAGTCTTGTACTCTTAATTTAGTATTTGTAATACATTCTTCAAGTAAATCACCAATCTCCTTCATCAAATATTCGCATCAGTTCCTCAGTTAAGGATAGTTCTAACATGGCACTTATTTCTTTAATTATATCACTTAAGTGTCTATGTTGACTATGAACACTGCCACTCATTTACAACATTAAAGTGTCTTGTCAATGTGTCTTCATTAATCCTTTCAACATGTCCGAACTGCCGAAGCTAAACTTATCAAAATAGAAACTCCACTTACCCCGTTCTTAGTAAAGTGCGCAGTGACCAAAGGTGTGACAAATCCTGCGGTATTTCCTACACCGTTGGCTATCCCGTACAATGTACCAGCGAAGTTCGGTGCCAGGTCTTGGTGGTTGACGAGGTTGGTGAGAGTAGCAGCTCCGTTAGACCCCATGGAGAAGGTGATCAGCGCGACGGAGAGGATGGGCGCGCAGCCGGTGTAACCGAGGCCAATGAGCAAGAGTCCCGGCAGCACGTGGGAGAAGAGACAGAAGAACTTCCTCATAAATGTAGTGGACACCACGTTTTGTTTGACAATTCTAAAAAGAGATTAGATTTATTAGAAAAACACATAATTTCAAAATGTTATATCGTATTAAATATTTAAAATTATAAAACCAAAACAACTTGGAAATCTTGAATTAAAAATCTACTACTATATGACACCGGGTCCTAAACTTCTTAGGCAATTGAGCCTACTGAGGTTTTACAACTAACTTCAGTAATGTACCCCAGAGATTTCTGAACTATGGGTCTCGACCCACCAGTGGGTTGCGAGCGAACATTGAGTGGGCCCTAAAATGTTGAACGTAAAAGCAAAACCGAGCCAACGGCCGGACAGTCACTGACTTATAACCGGACGACAGTGTTGCCGTTAGGACATTCTAGGAGGTGGGCCTCAAGATTGGAAATTATTGTTAGATGGGTCGGAGCCCGGTCAATTTTGGGAGCCATCAGCTATGCTTTAGTATAATAACTGAAGTTGGTTAATCATAATTTCGAAAATTCAAAAATCATAATAGATAAATTGTTTAGGAATAACTTTACATACCTGTCACCAATGGCGCCGAATATCAATGAGAATATCATTCTGGCGAGATAGGGCAAGGAGGAGAGCGTGCCGGTCGACGTCAGGTTGAAGCCGAGCGCGCTCGACACGAACTTGGGCGCGGCGGTCATCACGAAGTACAGGCCCCAGTTGTTCCCGTAGTGCAGCACCACCATCGCCAGAAACGGGAACGACGTCAGTATACTCTTAAATGGCGGCACCACCTGAGTACAATATTCGTGTTATAAAATTAGAGTATAATTCAGGCAAAATCTATAAGCTCCGATTATATAAATAATAAAAATAATGATGATTTAAGTTGTTGCCTATAATAGTGGTTGTATATTTAACAGATGGGGATCTCATCGTAGTATTAGAGTTTGCGCTAACATTAATGTATCTCTAGACGTGATTTATCTACTTTATTGTGACGACGAGCGGAAAGGATATAGAATCGCTGTTGGTGTCGCTCGCACGGAGGGGTCTCTGGACTGGCGCCATAGTTTGATCCATACAAAATTGACTATAACTAGAGGTTCTCGCTCGAATATGACCTACAATCGAAGCTCGAAACGTGCATCGATTGTAGGTCATATTTAATTCAAATAACCTTATAACGTGTTTGATCCAAATTTATTTTCGTGTTAACATCGAAATAATGCTTCTTGTATTGTTTTACGACGTTACGGTTTGTTAATAAACTAATTACATTTGTTGCTAACGACTTCACATTATTTACAGACCTAAATCTCCATAACATAGAAACAATATAATTTATGTTATTAAAATCAAATACCTACAACTATAATCTTAGGTACCAGCTATGACGATAATTCTATTTCCGATTAAAATACAATTATGTAAGCAATCAGAACTTATCCATATTATATTCTATCAACTTCCAAGTATTAATTATAACTTGCTTATATTAAAATTGTCCATATATATTACTTTAACCAGTTTCGCGAGAAATGAAATCACTTGATTGAATGCAAGAACTGTATAATCAGTAAGTGAGTGGCGTTTATTGTATGGATAGTTCAAAAATCAACGAGAATGAAAGATAATTGGAGGTTAGATTTGTTAGGTTTGACATGATAGTTATATGTAAAAATATATTTAAAAGATATGTCAAATATTTAATAACTCGTTCAGTTTATATATAATATGCGTAGTCCGTTTATAAACTGACGAAGTTCACAATCGATCGGTGACACACACAAACGTTACGCAGTCATAGCGCCGCTCAACAAGTTAAGTTGAACTGTTAGCAGACGTCTCTCACCCTAGTGGTTTTGGTGCTTTGATGGACTTTGTCGCCGATCGCATCTAGAATGTATTTCTTCTCCTTGTCCGAGATGCGGGGATGCTTTACCGGAGAGTCGTACACCAGGAACCACCACAACGCGCACCACAGAGTGGCGATGAAACCTAGAAGATAATAGAAAATAAGCAAAAAAATATATAACCCTTTAAATCCTAGTTACCTACAGATTACAGATTCCACCTTTTTTAGTTTATTATAGGTAAAATTATTTATTTTTATTTTGATGATTCTAGTCGTATCTAGGGAAATCTAGGAAATTAGGACATAGCCACCAAAAATGTTATGTCCATCCTAAGATGAAGGTTACGCGACACGTCTGTTTGGCATCAGTTCAGTCAGTGACCTTGGTCTTGAGTAAACTGGTAGCTGAATGATGGACCGATGGCTCGTTATACACCACCAGTCAGACGGTCGATCAGTCCGCCTATATGCAAATGTACTCTGTGGATCTGACCGCAAAGTTCTACGCGGTAATTTACATGATGTTTTAATAATGGATACAAACAAGAAAAAGCTTGTGTTGCAAGAGATAAAAAGCGGTGGTTTTAAAAGTAGCCACTGAAAAGGGAATTTGTATCATTTTTTTTACCAAAAAGTTGGAATGTCAAATGTCCAACTCTTCGTTTTCGACATCTTTGCTGACTTCTTTTTGACTCCTCGGCGTGTGACTCCATCGCTGTCTGAGCAGTGACTGACATGACACCAATACGTATGAAAACGCATTCAGTCTCGCGTCTATCTGATTAGATGGATATTTAAAAATATTCAATATCCATCATTCCAGACCTTCAGTCAGTTTACGCGTACACATACGTTTCCCTTCACTCTGACCACAATCATAGAATTGGACATTTATTAGACTGAGGATTTAAAGTCAACGGAGGACTAATTCCATTAGGGAAGATGGCTGGGTACTACCACCGGCTTGGGATCCCGTGATTAATAAAATAAAATTCCTAACTAAGCATACAATTGTAAGATCTCAAGATGCTGTGAGCTCATTCTGCATAGATCGGAGCAGAAATAATAATTGAAAGGGTACTTCGCCACCAACAACATTGGGACGTCTGACACCTCAGTACCCCCCGTGACCATGAGCGCTGTAAAGTACTCGAAACGTCGGAACAAATAACATTAAATACACGCAATAAAATCCGTAAAATTCATTTTACCCCAATGACTTCGTCAGTTAAAATTTCGTCAAAATATTGAGGTGCATTGTGCATACATGTCAAGTTAATAAAAGCGTGTTAAAAAGAAACCTGCAGACCCTAGACCAGCTCACAGCCCTAGTTAGTTGAGATATATTTGAATAAATTTCTCCGTCTTAAAAATATCTCATTGAGAAATCTAAAACGCAAAATCCAAACATAGCGCGTAAATAAAGCAATTTAGAAAACCATCCAAAACGTACCTATTGAATTTAAATACGAAAGAAAGTCAATTTCCAGTGATAGTTCCTGATACCTAATTGAGTTTCCTAAGCGTCAAGCTAGCACTTAGGCTATTACAAAATGCCAAGAGAATACAAATACAAGCTACTATTTTGTGGTTTTAACTAACACACTAACATAATCGATCAATTTGGAAACACAATGAAGGATCATTTTGTATGAGTTACTACTCAATTTTAAAAATAAATTTGAATGATGAATTTCGGTGGTCGCCCTTTATGTTCAGTCATGTATACTCAATTGTCTGCTCAGATTGTATTGTAATTACACTTGTAAACGTCCATAGAATTTAATCTCGTGTATCGCCCTTATAACATTACTTGCATCCCATACCGCAACCGCCAACCCCCTCCCAACCATCATAATAAATCTAACCTCAAGAGGATCAAGCCCAAATCCCCCAAATCCCAAACCTGCCTCCGCCACTGATCCTTTATTACCTACCAGGGACGAAACAAACTTGTATTGTGTGGTCAAGCTAAAATTATTGTGTTTTTAATAAACTCGTACTTGTATAGTATATTTCGTTACAAAACTCACCGGGTATGTAGAAAGCGAAATCCCAACCAAAGTTCTCAATCAAAGGTCCGGTGAGCGACCAGGTGACGACCGTCCCGATAGCGCCGCCCAGCAACGCGCTTACGAACTTGCCCTTCTCCGCCGGAGGAGCCCAGTGCGCGACCAAAGCGTGCAGCGCAGGGAATAGAAAACCCTACAAATAAATTCATAAGCATAAGTCATTCAGTAAGGTAATATCGGCAAAATTTACGTCCAAAGATATCGTTTACATACGTATACAGTATTATAATATTACAATCATTTATATGTTGTGCCGCTAATAAAAGCGTTTATGGCGATTTATAGCGGAAAAGTCCACATTCAGGAATGTGTTTTTGCTATTCTTTAAGGCATAATATAATCAGTAGTATGTTTTCGTACAGATTACATTCTATGCAACAGTAAACTTAGAATTAAAATCTAAACCTCATTATCTTATCATTTGTATAAACGGTAACAGATATCAATATGTATACGAGGCAGTTGTTTACAAAAATGTATTAATCTAAATGTGCCTTTTGCAAAATGCACACATTAATTGTTTTATTATCGACCGTTGTTGCCATTGCTGGTGGTGCTATGACGGTCAGTACAATTAATTAATAACCACGACGCTCTCCCACGACAACGAGGAGCACGTTTAGATATCTAATCGTGCTGAGAGAGAAATAATTTTTAATTTGTGATTAGTAATCACATAGATAGTAGATAGTCA
>JWHW01003677.1:220750-238948 GCA_000931545.1 Papilio glaucus
ACAGTAAGAGCACCATTGTAGGTAAAACCGGTGCTCGTTCTGCGACTGTACAAACATTGTTGACCTACGAACAGATGGTTCTTCGTACCCGGAAGGAAACGCACACAGACACACTTAATAACATACTAACGCCAGCTAAATTTAACTTACAACAGAACGCAATCTTATAGAAAGCCATAGTAAGCAACTGTATAATAAAATTAGGCAAGGGAACAGATTACTACTCGGGCACATTAACGTGAACTTAGGGTTTCCAAAGGGGTGCTGTTGGCGCTATGACGGTCAGTACAATTAATTAATAACCACGACGCTCTCCCACGACCACGAGGAGCACGTTTAGACCCTATGTAATCGTGCTGAGAGAGAGAAATAATTTTTAATTTGTGATTAGTAATCACATAGATAGTAGATAGTCATATAAAATTGGTATAATTAACTATTATGTAAAAGCGGCGTTGAAATTTTTTTCTTGTACAAGGGGCGGTAATCCATACAAGGTTGGGAGCCCATGCTTTGCAGTTTACAAAAATGTATGATGTGAAATCATACAGTGAACATAGTATAGCCTTTTCGTTCGTTGCATAAATCACAGCGCACGTGAGGTCAGTCGTGACTAGGCGGGATTTCACGTTCTACCCGAGTCTCATGTTGCCGCACATGCATAGTAGCTAATTGTCGCTACTATGCATGCGCGACAACAAAACAAAAAACACTTACGGCCGCTAAACCGATGATGAAGCGAGCTGCGACCAGCACCATGTAGTGCAGTCTCGCAGCCTGCGGGGACAGGGTGGTCAGGACCGCGCTGATCAGCATTGTGATGAAGACTACGTTTCTAGGGCCCCATAGTTCGGCCGCCGTGCCCCCCACTAGCGATGTGATGGCATACCCCCAGAAATAGCCCGACAATACATACGCCTGCTGCTGCGCCGTCCAGTTGAATGTCACCACACCTTCAGGCTGGAAAATATAAAGTGTACGCTGTAAAATATTTTAGAACAGAACTGAAAAGTTTATTGTTATACAACGTTTATCACTGCATTGATCCCGTGTAAATAAGAATACATATATTAATTACAATGTCACAGGGTTTATCATTATTTTGTAAATTTTCTTTAATATTAATTAAATAAAAAACAGAATAGTATACGCGACTGAAAATGAAGTATCAAAATAAACACAAGCTCTGAGTAAATGTTAATGTTTTGTGTATTCATTGGAACAAACGAAAAAAACGTGTTTTCCATAACTTTATCACCGAAAACCGAAATATGATAGATAACATTCTGAAAGCCGCATAAAAAGGTAAGTACTGAAGTACGTTTCGTAAATTAATTCATTACATACTATGTACCTTGATCAACTGATCAAGTCATTGTCACGCCATGTTTATTATTACATCTGGATTTCCAGATTTTAATACTGAGCGGACAAACAGCATACTGACTTATTTATCAATGTATGTGTAAGTATGGTAAAGTCATCTTTGATATTCATAAAACAAACCAGCGTCATCCAAACTGGAGTAATCTTTGATAAGGCAATGGAATCAACTATTGCTGTCAAACAATATTTGTATCATTTCATCTGACATCAACTGTAGGTGACGGACAGTTATTTGCAATTATCTTATCTCGCTACTTGAACCTCTAAAGTCTATACATATTAAGATCCAAAATTTGATAAAGGTTACCGCGTGCGTCAGCCAGCCTTCGTATTGCGTCATTGTTCATATGTGCCGGCCCGACCGATGAAATACCACGACCTCCCAGAAGACAGGCGTGAAGTAGAAGTATTTCTGCATTTCATTCGATGAGTGAGGTACCGGAGATAATCCTTATTCTTTTCCCTTTCCAATCATTTTGCAATAAGAAAAGGATAGGAAGAGGAAGAAGATTTGACGGGGCAGGGAGTAGACAGGGAAGGAAATATGCTTTTTTTGTTTATCCTCTGTCCAAAAAAAAAACTTTGTTCTTGTTTGGGAAAATACCTATATAATAACGCTAATAGCTTAACGTTTAGAGTATACAGTTTTGTTTTAAGTTTAACTGTACTGCTAAATTATAGTTTTTATGGATTATACCTTGATTTAAAAAGCATAAACGAAAACAAAACGTTGATAAAACTAGAGTAAAGCTAGTGAGTTCCGAGAAATTATTAGTTAAAATTGGAATATGTAAAGTAGCAGCGTGCTTAACATATTTAAACACAAAGTGTGTCGCGTGTGCAGCCTGGTGCACACGACTTGTCGCGAATATTGTCGACACGAGGCACCATTGTCGAAGCTATATAAATATTTAGGTCGCAATGCGTTTTGAAATAATGACATTGTGTGACACCGCATGAAATATTTTTAAAAGTGTCGTTCGTAACACCCGCACATAGGTTCTCGTTATGATACTATGTATGGTATATGTAAATAGTTATATTTGTCTTTTTATGCAACGATTTTTTTTTATTATCCTTACTAAAAATAATACATTGATATAGAAAAATAATACTCCTCATAAAATACGGACGTGAAGTAGGCAGGTTCTCTCCGACACATTTAACATCAGGTCAGGCGCTCCTTTACTTTAAATGTATAATATACAAGTAAACAAAAAGGAACAAATTTTAACAAAAATCTCAAAGTTTAATTGATGCCAGTTAACAAAATACCTTTTGCTACTTTATCATCTAGTTTATTAAGAACATGTTATGTGTAGATTTTATACTCATAAATGTTACGTATCTAAAGAATAATGAATTACCTGGCGCAGATGTTGTTTCGTGACCAGTGTTGTGCTGACGTTGTACGCCGCGCCGTCGTTGTTAGCGATGGCCTCGCATTCGCTTTTCACCCTGCGAACAATATAAATACAACAATACAATAATAGCATGCTATTACTGCTCTAACGTCCGCTAAAATTATAGGAAAATTATTGTGTTGCAACATTCAATGTCATTATAGGCTAGTTGAAAACACATATTGTGAACAATTTAAATACATTCGAAAAGAAAAAAGTCAGTAGTCATAATCTACGGATTTGTTTACTAACTGAACCGTAGTTTTCGTAATTACTTTTGTTCGGTTACAAATTAATACCTTAAGGGTTCATTGCCTTTTTTCTTTGAAATCTGATGAATGAATTTAAAAATCAATCAAATGCATGCGATCCGATCCGCACATCGTATTGAACTGTTACGATCCACAAAATTGGATCGACCTTAAAAAAGCACTCCCCAGGATCAAACTTTCAATCATTTACTTTTATTTCTTTCAAAAAATCTGTAGTCAAATGATTAAAAAATGACTCGAAGATCAGTTTCTTGTATAATTAAAAATGTACGAAACAATGCAGTACAACAAGTCGGTGTTTATCTGAGGCCTGTCTTAGAGAAGTGAATGCAGTGAAGCGCGTGGCGTATTGCTTTACCCGGCTCTGCTTACAACCGCAGTTCGTATTTCCCGACGTCTACTATCGCCGTATCACGCGCAAACAGTGTGGAGATTGAAGATAATAATAATGGTAGCATCTGACACTACGTTATGGTAGCATGGCCATGCGATCTACTACAGTTATTATATGACCTAACCGCACGTTTTTTAAGCTAAAATGAACTCCAAGAAATAAGTGAATAAGCTAATGCCAGATTGTGGTCAACACTAATTTGTTAATTATAAAAAAACAGTTGATTTGCCAAAGCAATATCCTTATAAATAAATGAGGACATTACTTTTGACGATTTGTTAACCTTTGACGCCTTCCGTCATAACGCGAAGACCTTCGCGGCAATGACGCGGCGGCTGACGGAGTGACCACAGCCGAGTGACCTGTACCGTTACACCCTTCACTCGACGCAAACACGCGACTAACGTGTTATGCTAACATTTGTTTACAAACTGTTATACCTGTCAGCGCTCTATACGAGGAAACCGACTATACGAGACAACTTCAAATCTGAAGCTTTCATAATTTTTTTTTGTATAGGTTTATTTAAATAAAAAGTAATTTTTCCGAGACGGCAATGTGTATGGAAGACGAACGATTCATCTATTTTAATACAAAAAGTGTATCTTTATAATAGTAATTAACATATCGATAAAAAACATGGCGCTAACTAAACTGAAACTTGGATTTTGGTTTTCATTATTTGCGCTAAATTCGAAAGAGAAAATCAGGTGCTGAAAGTGCAGCTTGCTGGCCGCTTGCTAGCTGCGCGCGCGCCGCACGCACGCAGTTGCTGCAATTGTTTGGTGCACCTGTTTACGCGCCCGACGATTGAGCACGCTAGTATCACTACACACACTCCCTATGTAAACAAAGACAAGTATCATATTGACGACGCTTTATTCGACATTTAAACAAGACAAAAGTATGAAGAGTAAGTAGCGCGTCATATATTCTTCATTAATACATCATAAGATTCATTCATTCAAATTACGATTATTATACTTATTAATAGATACGACTAAATCGTGTCACGTTGTTGGTTAGAGATGAATTCTGAAACTACTCAACCGATCTTAAATTATGATGTAAAATGTTGTTCTGTTCATCTATCATATTATAATTGTTGTTTTTACGCATTCTTCAATTCATAAATTACTATCAAAATAAATTCGTCCGACAAAAACATTTAATTGTCATTTTTTTTGTTAGCCACTCGTTGGCCTCCGACGAGGCGTCTTCAACGGGTTTTTATGATCTACGTCATTTTCAAGGGGAAAACCTAATGTTAGATATAGTTATAGAGATAATTGTCACTGGTCAAAAAAAGCCTCGTGAGCCAAATCGAAGAAGACAAAGATGTAAATAATTCGTTTTATAATGTGACACTCTTTAAAGCAATTTCCAATTCCTAAATCTGCTTTGTTAAATCTGGTCTTATTAAATAGGCCTTTTGGTCATGTGCTGTGTGTACTTGCTTTATTCTTCTAACGGAGGAGAACAATCGTTGAAATTGGTTAATATTATTGCTTATAGAACATTTTTATATGTCACTGATGACCACTGTTTGCCTTGAAGTCTACACTTTCGCCGGTGATCGGCTTTAATAGATAAATTCTTACTTGGATATCGTGAAATATTTCAACTGAGCGACATATTTAAAAAATAATAATTTACATGACATTTTAAATGCTTTGTTCTATATGGGAATCAATTCAAGGCCGGGCAATAGGTCGACTATAAGTGAATTATGTGATAATAATTTTCACTCGAGTATTGACGAGTATAAACGAACAAATGATTTAACTTGTCAGTTGTCTGTCGATAGCGTTTGAGTCTCAAAGCTGTCACATTTTGCAGTAGACTTTGTTTAATAAACTTACGAGATTGCAATCCAGCTAACCTTGCAGATTGTTGATTCTTTGAAGTCGCGCTGTTTGATAAATATTTCCTTATTTGTGAACGTTTTACCTTTTATTTTCCTTTACTGAGCCTCTGTATAATTATTTTCAGTGCCATCAATGAAGAAGAATAAATTAAATTAATTAACAAAAACTAATTCAATTCATATAACCTTGCTATAACTAATTTATAAGAATTATATAAGCTAAATAAAATGTAAATAATTAGAGCTTTCAGTTCTTAGAAAATTTTTAGGCGATGCGGTAGCTAGTCGATAGTCGAGAGATAATTAAAGTTCAAGGACGTTACGAAATGAGCTTAGAATTTCGTTACAAGAGAGAGAAAAAATATATTACGGGAGCGAAAGAAAAGAGAGGGCAATATAAACACGAACTCGTCTGAGATATCAATGAACAGCCGAAACTACTGAAACTACGAACGTAACATTTTGAAAAAAAAATCTTTATGACGAAGACGACTAGCAAAAGATTAAAGGTAGAAATATTGTTGCATAGAAAATCGAAAGAGATTATTAATCGTTATAAAACAGAGGAAGTCGCCGCCTGTGACTTTCAGCCCCAGCACTAGTAATAAATGCAAAATAATATACACAAAATACTAACGATGTTGTTTTGTCATCATCCGGCACCATGGCGATGATGTTGACACTCATGTTGACCCTCATCATGTAGTTGACCCAGCATGCGAAGAACAGCATGATCGCAACGCTGAATCGCGCAGGGACTACATCTGAAACCAAGTGATACATTTTAATTCTTCTTATCACCCAGTAAGAAACTTATTTTCTGTTAAAGCAATAAATACAAAACATTTAAATGAGAATAATTCTGCTATACATATTTATGAATTAATTTTAATGTCATTGTATAATGAAACGGCTTTTCACGGGGATACGATACAACAAATTTTGCACTTTTTTTTTAATTGGCCTCGTTTTGGCATCACTGCATCATTTCGAAAAGTAGGAAAATGGCAACACAAATTGCCTAAAGGAGAACGTGTTCATTAGAATGCTTTAGGAAATATAGTAAAACTATTCTCGCTTTTAAAACTTGTTCTATTATTTTGCATTTGCGTATTGCATAATTTTATTATTTTCGTGACTTATAAAGAATTTTAATGTCAATATTAAATGTATCCATCAATATTCGAATGACAATTCATCTCACAAAATTAAATAGAGCATGTCGTTAAAAATTTTACTTTTAACGTGTACATAAATGACAATTAATTAATTTGTCAAAAGCTACCCGTTAAAAAATCATTACGCCAGTCAAACATCTCCGTACTATATATGTCGTCTATAATCCCTCAAAATAAAAAGAAGTAAAATGTGAAACAGAACGAAGCAGGAAGTAGTTTTTTATTAATTTAATATTATTGGTGGAGCGGGAGTTTGAGATTAAATCTATGTCAAAAGTCTGGTATTGTGGAGGGTCTACATTCTATGTATCGGTTTGCGCATAACGATGTTGGTTCTGTTTGCCGAAATATGAATAAGATGTTTTCATCTTGTTGTCATAACCCATAATGAATGCTTTTGCACAATGAAGTTGGACATAGAATACATTAGAAGCTGTCAGAACCTGTATATGTATATAAATATAGGTATATAAATATGTATTTTTTTAAAGATTGAGTTATAAAACAAACGTCCGAACGTTTTGCGAGTGAAGGAAGGAATGCATGACCTCGACAAAAATCTGAAAGTATTTACTTGGAATGGAAACTTTCGAAACAATGTCAATATCGCGACATTGACGGCTTTGATTTCAGATCATTGCACTCTTACTCTAGATACGACTGGACAAGCCGTGTATAATTAGATGTCTTAGCCGAGGCGAAAGGGAAAGCTGATGATCGACAGATCAAACGCACGGACTAGTTCTGTTAGCCGAAATATGTCTCGTTTTGATTTGAGAGAAATCATACATTACGTCGGTACAATCGGAAAACTAGGCTAGATTTGAGTAAGGTATAATTATGAAGGTAGTTTGATATTTTTAAAAAGGAGACGTGGAAAACTAGTGTGTTGTACAACATGAGTTTACTGTTTCCAGCCCTTGATATGATTGGTAAACCTGGTCGTCGTTTGCCTTCCTTCGCATTTGATTTTAAATGAGTGCCAGTGGCGGGGCCGCCACCCCCGAGCTTATGACCTAGTTCTGTTCTATTTCCGGTATTTTTCCTGCCGAGGTTTAACCAGTTTTAACGTACTGGTTATGCAGAAGGTACCAGGAAAGAGGACGGGGACGTGGACAAGTCAGACTGGCTGGTACATGCGTAGTCGTTATTATCATTATAATTTTAGTTTTAGTTATTTTATCCGCATTTTTGTACGCTTTACTGTTTTTTATATTGACCGATGTATGTGTTCATAAATACATCTGACTCTTCACAATTGACTGAACTGAAGTGTGCTTTTCAAAAAATATACACATTAATATAGAAAGTCAAATTACTTAATAAATAAAATCGATAGCAATATATCAGTTAACTTTTAAATTGGAAATGTAACTACAAGCAATAAAAATTCCGTGATTTAGTGTATGATGCGCGAATATCAATAAAATTAATGGTTTTTTTTCTTGTAACAAATGGCAAACAGATGGCAATCTTATAGCGTGCGCACAACGTAACATCTTAGTGGCCGTGACCAAAATATTGCATATCAGCGCGACCATTCGTAGCGAGATTTAAAAGATTTCTAACGTAGGTTTAGGTTTTATCTAGTGTTTCAGCGTAGCTAAAAAAACAAGACCGATTTGCTTGTCCGACACCAAAAACCCAACAAGGATAAAAAGTTAGAATAGAATAAATTAAAGGCCATTCATTTTAATTATTCCAAAATTTGAACATTTTCGGAATAATTTAGTTTTATAAGAATCGAATTACGCATTCAGAAGGTATTATGTAAGATTTATTTTTAAAATTCACCAACTTCATATAAACATTTAAATTAATTGAACATTATTTTTTTTTACAAAAAATAATATAATTTTTTTAATCATCCAATAGATAAACAGCATATTAAAAGTTAATCATTATTGCTTGTCACAAAATGCCTGTAACTTTTGTCTACGAACACATAAGTGACAACAAGTAACAAGAATATTTTAGAATTGTGTGAAAAATGTTTTTACACAGATCGCTGTATCTTATTATGTCGCTTAACAAATGTCGCTAATTTTCAGTTAATACGTGATGTGTACAGCTGCTTCGCCGAATGCTGCCAATGTTACCTGGTACCTATATTGTGTTCTTACATTCCATGCAATTTAATTGTCATGTACTAGTTACATAGCTCAATAACTAATAGACTCTAAATGATCGTGTCCGATATAGGTACTTGTGGTACTTTGCTACATATACAGAATGTTATTTGAAATACATTATTGATATTTATATTGAACGACTTATGTTTATTAACACGTACTAGGAATAAAATTATTATAAGAAAACAACTTTGTATAGTAATAGTGGTGCTAATAACTGGTAGTTGTAATTGAACGCAAAGGTTTCTCTCTTCGAGTCAAAAATTTGTGTGTTGTTTATCAAAAACAACGGCGAAGGAACAAACGTAACTGACGTTGGTTCCTTTTGCTACCCCTCACGTCACATTTGCTGGAAAAGCTATTATTTATTATTTATTTTTTATTTTATTTATATTATTATATTCACACACAAAAAAAGAAGAATTCCGATATTGATCGAGACGTTGAAAGCCGAAAAAATGATGGTTGGATAAAATGGCGACAGATCACTGGAACTTCTTATGATTCACGAATGCCCATTAAGCTTAAAGGACTACACGCCGGTCGTGAGACCTGTCGTATCATTTGGCGCTGAGTATTGGGCCACAAAAAAAACGGATGAAAGTAGGTGGCATGTGGCCAAGATTCGAATGTTAACACGGATGGATGATGTGATGAGTATGGATATGATCAAGAATAAGTATATTAGAGGAAGCTTGAAAGTTGCGCCAAACAGAGAAATTGAAGAGCTAGAGGTTAGCGTGGTATTCGTGGGCTTGTTATGTAGAGGGATGAAGGATATATAGCGAATAAATTATGAGAATGAACGTGGATGGTTACAAGCACAAAGCAAGACCGAAGAAAGTATGGATGGACTGTGTGAAAGATGATATGTGTAAGAAGGGTAAATTCAGATATGACGGCTGATAGAGGGATATGGAAGAAGAGAATATACTGTTCCAACCCCAGATAAATGGGTAAAGGGCAGTAAGATGATGATATTAACTCTTCAAGTTTCTTCTTCTTCGATAGTTCTTCACCAAAATTAATGATTTAAATATCATATTATAGTTCTCAAAAGGTTGTAAAAAATATAAATGGTTTAAAATTAATGTTTTTATTGATAAAATATATTTTTTTAATCTAGCGAAAAATTATATTCTTCGTTTGTTTCACATTAATTTACACTAACGGATGACAGAATTTTGAAAATATATTAGACTACGAAGGAGCTAATTTCAAACCTATATGTTCAACTAATCTAAAGTTGGTGGTGTTGAAAAAGTAGCAACCTCTAATTTACTAAGCGGAAGTACAAATTTAATGTACGTATGTATATATATAATAACCATCTATGCGAATTGTTAGCACAGCTCTACTTGTTTTTATTTTATAGTTTTAAAAAATAGGTAAAAACGTAAAAACGTACGGTAAGTAGTTTTAATAGCTTTTAGTTCCATATTTATAGACGTACAAGTAAGTAATCGCTTAAATATAAAATAAATTCAGAAGCGAATATATTAATATTCTAAAAAATATTGAAAAAGGAGACAAGGTGTTATCTTAGTAAAATTATTTACTTTAGACATGGCTATCTCAAGTGCTATCTTAATACCTGCAAAGGTTATTTCTGTACTTGGAATTTAAACTAGTTTGCACCCATCTCGGGACTTAATGAGCAATGTAAAGATGTTTATTTGCCCTTTCTTTTATACCGTGAGCTTTGACATTTGAATCGAATGTTAATACAAATTCGCAATTGCAAAGAAGTAAAAACATACCACCGCAAGCTATTTCCATTAATTGACTCTTCTAGTTAGACTGATAAACAAATGATAAATACTAGTATGGGGATCCGAATCAAATAACTATAAACCTGACTCCTAGACAAATTTCTATTTACTGCGTCTACTTATACATTATATTTGTACATTTATATTTCAACGAAATTATTATGCGCAAAACGTTACAGTATACGATTAGAAAAACTTTTTTATTTTAAAAATAAGCGGAAACACAAATTTTGTCACTTCTAGATATCAAGTTAGGCTTAACTATAGCTATGTTACGAAAATGTAGTAAATCTATACATATAAAACAAAGTCGTTTAAGTTACACCATTTATAAATCAAGAACGGCGGCACAGGTCTCTTTCGTTTGTTGGTTTTGCTCCGCCCCGAATAGTAGAATAATAAAAAAACATAAAAATTCACGAAAAAATCAAATAAAGTCATGAAAAAGCATTTAAAAAACACATACATTTTTCGACGTTGTGGCGAAGGAGTTTGTATAAATTTTTACTTTTAAATTGAAAATTCGACAGTTAATTTTGATTAATATTACATTTGGCTTTGCGTATTGTCAGAGATTTTTATACTATTCAATTATATATATGTACATAACGAAAAAGTTTAGGTTATGCTACTATCGGAGCGTTTCACAGAAATAGAACCGGTGCAAGAACATTACACATATAACACTAGATACAAGACATAGCAAAAATATCCATTACTCAAAGTTAATTACTAAGGTAATAACATAAGTAGGGAATACAAATTATAAGCTGTTCATTAATAAATAAAAAAAATAAATGTTATTATCTGTACATATAATAAAAATAAACTGATCGCTGTCTGTACATGGAAGCTATTTGACAAATACGCAATAAAACCCAAAACAATGATTATAAGAATTTTTGTCTGTTTGTATGTTTATCTGTTTATCTGTATGTCTGTTTGTCTGTGCGTTTTTACCGCTAATCTCAGAAACAGCTTAACCGATTTGGATGCGGTTTTCACTAATCTATTGTGGTAAGCTTTACTTAACATTTAGTGTTTGTTTTATCTCAATCGGTATATAAATAAATAAAGTCATATCAATTTAACTGTGCTACGGCCATATTGTGTCGACCCCACATAGGCGGGAAAAGGGCAGGTAGACGATGATGAGGTTACGGTAGTATTGAATAGGTAATACCATTCCGTTTAGGTAAACTTGCAGGGCGGGTGAAACCGCGAGGCACAGCTAGTTGTATATAAAAGCCTACAACGATATCCCTAATCAAATGATAGAAACGATGACTAATCCTTAGTTATGGTATACTCTAAGAGGACATAATTCCAACCGTTAAATTACCGTTAAATTTAAACCCGAATTATACACCAAAAAAAAAAGGTCGTATGAATCAAGGTGCTATAATGAAGGGAAGCGACCTGAGTTCGAGTGCAACTCACAGCAATAAATATAAAGTGACGGCCAGTGACGGCGGCCAGGATTGTCATTTTAAGCTTGACGCCATTTGGAGCGGCTTGAATAATTCTAAGATGGAACGAAGTGTGCTGGGTCACTTTGTCTTTTATAAATTCAATGATTAAATTCAATTCACATTTTAATAATTAATTCCCTCAGAGCATCCTGATACGAGCGCGAGACGTCGGATATTTGCATAACGGTGTTTACACTTTAGTCATGGCCGCGGACTTGTCCGGTGAAAGTGTAAGAATGCGAACTGAGCGGGCGCCGGCGCCGTCGCGTCCGCTCGCACTTACCAATCGTCACCACCAGTTACCACACGCTACCACACACTCCCACAAGCCAACACAAAAACCATCCCACCGGCGCCAATGTACCAATTACCAACATCCGACACATGTCGAACGAGACGCACTTATAAGGAACTAATTAAATGCATACTAACGGTGAGATCGACTTAAAATTTCAATTCGCAATTACTCGTGTATGGTATTAAATTTAATATGTATAATGTATGTTAAATGACACTTCATTCGTTTATTTTTACGAGTACAATTATATTTAAGGAGCAGACTGAGCCGGCAAACAGCGTTCCGCCTACCACCACCACCACCGTATTAGTGTTTTTTTCTGCGTTGGATCTGATCGATTCCCTTCATTTGTAGCACCACCTCGAGAGCGACATTTTTAGTTTTATTATATGTGACAGGATGTATAATTAATGATATACTGTTTATAGTTCTTGTTATTACAATAGAGATGACGTCACATACGAAAACACGTATGAGAAAACGCATTTTGTTGGTATATTTTTTCGTGACTTTTTCATATTTTTTATTAGTTATTTCGCTATTCATAGCGGAGAGAAATCCATCAAATTAAAGATAAAAAAAATCTGTGCAGCCGTTTTCGAGTTATATATATTCAAACGGCGAAATATGTGTGACTAATGACGTCATCACGATATTTGTACATGTTATGTTTTTTTTTATGGCGGATAGAAAACTAGCACATGACTTAACCGATATTATATGCTCTCCGCTACCCATAATTAGCCGTAACAATCAAAGTAAGGGATACGTTGCTAGCTTTTGTGTGTTTAAGATAAGTGAAGCAGGTATGGAAAAGAAGAGAAAAAGATGGAGATGGAAAGAAGTACGGGGTCTTGTGCACCCCACTCATCAATCAACAATCGCAAAAGTGCGATACTTAACCCCTAGCGGCGGTACCAAGAATATGATTTGGGGAGCAGAGCTTGACCTCCTGAGGGTAGGTTTTAGAGAGGTAAAAAGCACCAAAAATTCAAACCAGAACAACGTTTTGTGCTGCTTCACACAAGTTCACTTTAAAATTTGTCACAGAGGCATTCAGATGATTTTGTAGTTTTTATTATAGAATATATCTACTGTGTAAGATTTTGTATTGTTACAATATTAGTTTAAAAATCTAAAAGAAAAACACGCACAGCAAAAGCAAGTTAGGTGAAATAAAATTTTAACTAGGTTATATTTTTGTTATATTATGTATGAGAGTTTCGAGCAGGAGGCCAACTAGCGGAATAAGAGACAAAAAGACGAAAGAGTTTATCAATAAATACCTCGTTAAACAGATTGTTCTTAAACGTATCATTGATCAGCTGAGCTTCATGAATACAAGTCGTTCACCTTGGAGTAGTCAGCACAACTTATTTCAAACACGGGTGCTATCTGAATTGCAAAGGTAATTCCGCCCGGTTATTTGCCATGTCTAACTACACTTGCTATGATACAAGCATCACGTGATAAATTCGATATTGCCAACAACTATGTACTGTCAAGTTCCGCATCGATACTTCCATATTATATTATTTTTCCTTCTGATGGGTAGCGCTTTAATGTAGCGCCTTGAAGTATCCTAGAAGCTAGAAATTAAACAAATATTAAAAGAATTGGTAACTGTCATGGACGCGTAATACGCGGCATCCAAAAATTTGTGAAAGTACTGCAAAATTAATTTTCGTGCTCTTTGCCCATCTCTGTAGCTAGTAGGACATTCACTTGAGTTTGCTATATATATTTTATACAGATTTCATAGTCAAAAATTTTGGTCGAGGGAAAGAAAAGAAATACTCGTGTAGTAGCAAGAAAATGATGCAAATAAAAAAATAAACCTCATTATTTTGTTTGTTGAAATTCGCATTAAGTGTTATGAGATAAATAAAAGACGTATTTTCTGTGTACGAAAACAGATTGATAAGGAAAATTATTTTAATTGAACACGACCCCGATAAGTATTCTGATATTTCATTTGAGTTTTCCGTTCAATCCTTGAAGTTTTACGGATGTATTTTGCATACTTACCGCGGGGTACACTGTCGAAAACATTCATACAAAACATATTGTCAGCTAAGTTTTTTTAAAGAGAAAGCTTGTATCGCGACAAGTTTATACACCAGCGGAATCCCGCGGTTGCAAACAATTTGTTTGTCTTTGTTATTTTACGTAATTGATAATTTTTATTACCGGAAGTATAGATGAAGTACAATATAGTACAATATATAACTGATTTATCCTGTTTTATTTAAAAGAATCCCTTGTAGAGGTCGAGTTGTATCATGTAGTTAGTTAGTAAGCGTTATTCTCTACCGTTGTATTGCGTTATTCTGTGATTTATATCAAGGACGATCAAAACGAAGTTACGTAAACAATGCGCCGGTTACATATGTAGGTACATTCGACTGCGACCGCCATGACAAATTAATTCGATTTGGCTATGCGAAATGTGTACACATATCGTGATGACAAATACCTTAGTAAAACGCAGTTGTGTAATTTAAGAAAGAAGCTGAAAAAACATATGTACTGTAACTAAATGTATATTTGAAAATTGCAGGTTAGTTTAGTTTATGGAAAGGTTTTTTTTATTTTTTTTTGTCAACTGAACCTAAAAAATACGAAAGTATAAAAGCATTATTATAATTACCGAGAAGAAATCGATCCAAGCAGAATACGAGAAGAAATGTTACTTTGATACAAGAGAGTATCACTTTGAATATCTTTCAAACCAACGTAAAACATAAAAACAAACAAATCTTGTCAAAGATAAACAAAACGTTATCTATTACGTCAATACTATCTTCACTACAGATTTATCAGATCACAAGCAACCTCCTTAAAATCTTGTGTAGTCAACATTTTCAAATAACATTATTTATAAAATGAGATTATATAATGTTGCAATTATTAATGGACTGTAACTATGTGTTATTATTTATAATTGAATAGTTCTCTATGTGAGCCGCTTTTGAAGTAATCGTTATTAAATTGTCATTGTTTTGTGTTACCTACGCAGTCTGATTGTGGTCATTAGTAATACATGGCACTGCAAGCTGTGGAGCTGTGAATAAAATACATTAAATAATCATCGTAGCGTAGACATATAATTTATATACAATATAAATTTGCATTTTTTTTTGTCGTCGTTCAGTTCAGACGGTATAAAAGCCTACCTGTAAATGGCGAACATGCTTGTTGTAAAAAGGCGGGAGAGATATTTAATAAGTCAGTAAGAAACGCGAAACACCGGTCTACATCTTTGGGCGATGGCGTTATTTTTTACATCATCATACACTCAGAAGATGAATACACTTTTTTACGGATTGATTCAGTGCAGTTTTCTACGATTTTTAGTTAAGATAATGTATGTTTCCAATCAAATAAAACAACTCGAAATTAGTGTAAATTGACAACTTATCTAATTCTTTTAAAAAAATCACCGATACGTCCACGAAGACTTTGTTTTGACAGCAAACTTCTAATTAAATAAAAATTACGATTAAGATTCCGTTACATTGATAAATATTATTAAATTGTGTTTATATTTATGCTGCAGTGACAAACACTAGCTGTCCTTTTTTTCTTATTATTTTAATTAAGCTGTCCTTTTTACACACCATTTGACACGTGTCAAAGTTGCTGTCACTGGTGTCACCGTCTTTGGAACACTTTTGACCGTTGATTTTGTATGAGCATAACATATCTATAATATAAAATATCTTTGGCAGAAGCTAATACACAGAAACGTGGCAAATGATGAAATATGTTAATATGTAGTTTGTCTAATCTGTAATCCTAATAATTTTTGGAGGTATATATATTTTATTTGATGATAAGATATTTCAACTGACAAGATGTACAACCGAGGTGCAAGGTCGCGCCTAACCGAGAAAACGTCAAACATCAAACTCGCCTTTAGTTCAGACGTTTGTTTAATCTTGATCACTATTCTCTATTAAAAGGTATTTACGGCTTTACCTGTTATTGAAGTTGCTGAGTTAAGTAGTGTCTTGAGAACTCCAGCTCGTCTGAACTGTTGAGGCGCAACTTTCATTCTAAAGAATTTATTCAAATTAATCAGATATGAGGAAGTCCGCAAAAATTACGTCGTAATATTTAGTAAAGTTAATTTTTAACACATTTTTGCTTAATCATTTTATCTATGTTAGCATTAATGCTATTTATAACATCAAGAGTGATTAGTACATTAAAAAAAATCAAATATCGGTGCATGCATTTGACAACTCCTGATGACATATTGGTAGCGTGAATAGCGTGTTAATATGATGCGATGCATACGTACATATGAGATACATTTCAATATCTCTGTTCCGTATACTAGTAGATATTGATTTGATGATATTTCCTGTTTGATTTTTATCCGAAGGCAGCCGGAAAATGAAGTTAAAAATAACTTAATAAAAAATAAAGCCCCAAAAACATATAATTTTTTAAACAATAAATTTATTATTTGGGATTTAAGCTTGGGCGTCTTTTGAGCTGCGTCAAAACTATTTAAAAAAAACGCAAAGCTTTAACTATTTTTGTTTAATTTTCTTATTTAAAAGAAAATAATCCTTTATCATGTCGGGGGAGATGGAGTTATAACAAGGCAGCAGTGCAGTGCTTTTAACTTATATTACCGACTATTTACACACTGTGATGGCCGTGGGTATTCTTCAAACATGTCCCAGGTAGAATGTTCCGGGCGATCCTTGGGGGGGGGCAGTCTCATAGAGTGCTCGTCTATGAAACAAGCATTGGTGATTTTTTTTAAATATTGTTTGAGAGAGCGAAACCCGATTTTGAAAAACTCTTCGTTACTCTTGGTTTCGGGTCGGTTGTAATATTTTATAAAAGGTGAATATCCTCATCGTCCTCGCTTTATGAATTACAAAAAAAAACTAAGCACCAGTTATGTTTAGTAATTTTCTGTAATAATAACACAAAAAACGATCATACAATGCTATATCCGGCGAAAATACCCAGCAATTATTATTATCTTTGTAAGCCCCAGCTTTTAACGGCAATCGCCACATTTTGAAGTAAAACCAGCAATATTTAGTATTAACACACTAATTAAAATTAAATTAAAATATTTTTGTATTTAGTATTTTTCAAACCGATACTATGTTTACACACAAATATTATATGTCCTGAGTATGTTTAAAAGCAATATCGCTCTGAAAAAAGATTTCTCTTCTTTAGGTGACTCAACTGTTAAATTTAATAAAGTTTGTCAAAGGCATTATATGATCGTTCACGTCGAAGATCACTACGAGTTTCAAACAGGTTTGCCATTTTTATCCATCGACTGACAGTTTTTTTTATAATTAGCTGCATTAGGTACATAAGTTAGCGTTATTAAGAATTTGGTTTATCTTAGCGTCTTGAGTGCTATTGAAACCATCAACATAATAGTTAGTGGTCATAAATATTGTTACAATAAAAATATACATTTGAATTAGAAATTATCACCTCATATAATGTAAATATTATTAAAGTTTTCACATTTCCGTATGTTAGCGAATTTTGATTTAGCATCACGTAGTATTCGAGTTTATTTCTAACAACAATAGTACAATAATAACAAACTCGATCTACCTCGTTCCTTCTTGATATAGAAAGTGATTTCAGAGAAAAGGCAACGGCGAAAGACTTAGCCCTACGTATATTCAAGTCGCAATATAATATGAATAAATAAATAAAAAATACAGGCAGTCAGAAGTAATAACTTAAATCAGGTGGGAAGGCGTAATCAAAAAAATAAACCCTTGTTTCTTTGACAATAAAATTCAAAATTGAATACAAGAAAAATAAATGAAAAATTAACTAACGCAAGTTGTATTTTGCTCATGTTGTTCACGCCAACGTACAAGATCTTCTTCTATCAAATGTTTCACTTCAAAACATATGCGAACATCGGTTTTTAACGAATTATGGAGAAGGCATATGCACTTATTATATACTAAGTACACAGAGCTCGTGAAGAAAAATAACATACGATAAAGTTTTGTAACT
>JWHW01003677.1:260014-271279 GCA_000931545.1 Papilio glaucus
ACAATTAATATTTAAATTTTGTACGCGTCTCTACGAAAAAATCTCACGTAAAGAAATATAGTTTAATTCACTGACCCCTTTTCTTGAATCAAATACTTTTCGAATAGAATTGTTTCTCCCACTTTTTAAATTAATTCTTTCTATCTCCCTCTTTGACATTTGGACCATGTCAACAAGATGAACGCTTAGGTTATAACGGACGATGTATATCAAGAAATAACCTAAAAATATCATAATGCCAACCTTCAAACAACTTCAAATATTACATTCTTTTATAAAAATAAGAAAATATAATCGGGATAGCTGTCCACTTACTATTGCACGTATCCTGATTTTGAGCATTGTAAACTATAATAATTTGTGTAAGAATCAAATCTTGAAAAACATGACCTCACTGATTTAGCCATTACCTAATAATCTTTATTATTGTCATCTTTGTAACATGCATATGTGTTTGTGTGTATGGTAAACAGTGAACAATGAATTGTTCACTAGCTTCTAAAAAAAAAACAGGAAATGAAAGTTTTTTCTAATAAAAGAGTCCCAAAAAATTACAAGCACATACATCTATCTATCTATACACATAATAAAAAATGTAACTGATCGCTGTCTGTACATTGAAGATATGCGAGAAAAACTATTGTTGGGGCCTTTATAAACGCAATAAAACCCAAAACAATCATTATTAGAATTTTTGTCTGTTTGTCTGTGCGTTTGTTACCGCTAATCTCAGAAACGGCTCAACCGATTTGGGTGCGGTTTTTACTAATGTATTGTGGTAAGCTTCACTTAACATTTAGTGTTCGTTTTATCTCAGTTGGTTTATAAATAAAAAAGTAATATCAATTTAACTGTGCTACGGCCATACTGTGTCGACTCCACATACGCGGGAAAAGGGCAGTGAGATGATGATAAGGTTACGGTAGTATTCTGAAACTTTATTCTATTCCTTATATCTATTAAAAAGGCATTTATATCCCCCAAAGATATGGAAAAAATCAATAGAAAATAGAAATAGAAAAAATAAATCAAATTCAGGTAAAAATAAAGTTTTGGTAGGTTCATACGTGGTAATGCAATCGCTACCCTACTAATTCATGTGTTTTTGCTATTTGAAAAACAGTACACTTGTTTACATATTTTGCCTTGAATGTATATAGGCGAAGCAAACCCTACACATCTTGGTGCTTAACGCTACGTTTGGCCCTCCCCGGGACCCGGGTAGAAAGATTAAATTACAAGAATAAATTATTGTATTGGTTTGATGTTATCGGTTGATTAAAACAATTTTTATTTAGTTTCACATATATTTATTCATTTTATTACACTAATAGAATCTTAAACGAAATCTAAACAGATTTAAATATCTTACTAACTTCACGCGAGTTAAGAGAACATATTTAAGCACCATATCTAGGAAGGCAAAATGTTTAAACCCATAAATAGTGCCTTACGCTCTCTTTTTTTTCAAATATTTACTAAACAATCAAATTTCAGATCCGCTGACTATTTTCGTTTTAGTCACACACTGTCAACCTAATTTGGATATTCAAATTAAAAGCGCAAATAATTATCGTATAACTTTACTAAATGTCAAAGTTTTACCCATTTCAGGAACATTTATGTATATTAAATATAATATGATAAATATAATGAATTAGTGTACGTTTAAAAATTAAAATAGGTAACATGTAGTCAGTAATATTTACTTAAACAATATAAACTAAATGTTACTTGTCAGTCTGCAGAACATTTCATGTAAATATATGCCTGCTAATTATTATTATTATAAAATCATAAATATATTGTAATGGACGGACGAAGCTCAAACACATCTTTAATGCCATATTCTAGGTAAAAATTGATGATGAATGATTGATTATGAATGATTTATAATTTCATGTTATTTGGTAATATGAATCACAGTGACATAAATTTATGCGAAAATATAATGTCCTAGAAACTATTTAACTATAGAATATCCCATTAATTAATTGTCAATGGTCAATTATTATTTTTATTTTGGAATACACATTCAACCCTCATTTGGGAATACATAACAGTCAAGCGAATAATTTGATGTATTTTTTAAATTCTAGAACATTCCTCCCTCAATAGAAACGAGTTTAATTAAAATTGCTTTCGAAAACATATTTATATGGACATCCAGTACAGTGAACTGCGTATCTTATGATATGACACTCAAGGTAGTTTCCTTACGTTCTTGATAATTATCATTTTTAATTGTCATCTCATTCATCTCCTTGTTTTCGTTCGGTTTCGATTTATCACTGTCCTTGTCATCATCTACGAAGTTCCAAGGTTGTATATTTCCAGTTCCGAACATTATGAAGAATACAGCTGATATTATATATACTGATGCCCCGACGAAAAATACCGGCCTCCATTGATCGAAGCTATTCTGTAATCAGAAAAATTGTAATTAACACATGTGTTTTTTTCAAAACAACATTTTGACATTAGAGATAACAATCGTTATCCGTTTGTCACCCAATTTCTTAGGAACTAAAATTTATTCCCTTCTCGTTATAATCATTATATCATTATCACTCTCTTGACGCCAACATTCAGTGTACTCCCGCAACCTTGAACCTGAGTCAATATTGGAGAACCTACGTTGCAACGTCCCGAAAGTGGCTGCCATTCTAGAATCATGTGCCCATTAAACCATCTATGTGTTCCTACAGTTAGGCTTCAAATTCTTCAATATTATTGACGAATTTGAAAGCATTCGTCGTGAATAGATCAATTACTTTATTTAATTCTATAATATGAAAAATATTAAAGTATTTACCCCGCTGCGTGTGAAGTAGGCAGTAATCATTGGCGTAAAGAAGCCAGCTGTGCTGCCGACAAAGTTAGCCATTCCGTACAAAGTTCCAGCGAAGTTCGGTGCCAAGTCTTGATGGTTCTGAAGATTGGTTAGCGTCGCCGCGCCATTGAAACCCATCGACATAGTTATCATGGTAACAGAGAGGGCGGTGGAGCAGCCGGTGTAGACGAGTAAAATCAGCAATACTCCTGGCAATATATGCGAGAATAAACAGAAGAATTTCCTTATAGCGGTTGTGGTCATCAATTTTTTCGATAGTATGCAGTCGCCCACCGCTCCGAAAATAGTTGCGGAGAACAGCCTCGCGAGGTACGGCAAGGCAGATATAATACCAGCTGCTGATAGTTCGAAACCAAGCACACTGGATACGAACTTAGGTCCAACTGTCATTATGAAGTACAAACCCCACAGGTTTCCGTAGTGGAGTACCGTCATGGCTAAGAACGGAAATGATGTAACGATGCTCCTAAATGGCGGTAAACCCTGAAAATAGGTATTTTAAATTTTATCTTTGTGTCATTAGCTATGAGCATTCCTAGCTAGTGTCTCTCTCAACCAATTTCGTGAAAAACTGTTATTGAAATTAATATAAAAAAGAGGTATAAATATATCGCATTTGTTGAGATGGAAAAAACTTCACTATAATGTAATAATCACACCATCACACTAATAGATGTTTCCTAGTATAGAAAACTAATTTAAATTGTGTCAATAAGCCCAAAGCAGAATCATATTTGCACATTTTTTTGCTTATATAAATTCATTGACCCCGAACTAATGAATGCATACCTAACTATTTTTCGAGGACTAGAGGCATCATATCATGGACATGACATAAAACGTTGTGTGGTCGAAGAATTCCGCTTCATATTTCATTTCAAAGCAGTTATGTTTGCATACTGTACTGTGTTGTATAAATAGTGACCTAGACAACATATTACATTGACAACAACCGACAGACATAAGGTACAAAAACTTTTATCATATCTTTGTAATTTCACAATTTTTGTATCTCTGCTCATACTTAAATATTTTCATTCTTTGCGTTAGTAGAGATAACTACGTCAAAAAGTAACACTACACTGTTAGTGTTATGGTAAACTTACATATTCATAAAGCAAATATTTAACTAACCTTCGCATTTGTGACCCTGTCCCCGAGGGCGTCTAAAATATATTTCCTTTCTTGATCAGAGATTCTCGGATGTTCATTCGGCGTGTCCGCTACCAAATACCACCAGAAACCGCACCAAACTACCGTGAGAGCTGCAGGTACATAAAATGCTGATGCCCACCCAAACTTCTCTAACAAGGGTCCGGTTAGTGACCAGGTTACAACTGTTCCAAGTGTTCCTCCCATCATAGCGCTAACGAACTTCCCTTTTTCGGCAGGGGGCGCCCAGCGCGCCACTAGCACATGTAGAGCTGGATATATAAAGCCCTGAAATTACAAAATTAATACGTATTACAACATAGTATCTTATCAGCTGTGTGTCAGAATATCCAAATACAGAGTCATTACGTAATAGTCTCGATTCATAACACACAAGAATATAAATTTATGAACAGGAAATTAAAGATTTTGCCGTTTTAGTTTAGCTCAATTTCCGTATTCCCAAATTCTTGCATCGATATGGTTTGCATCAGTCTAGATCGCTATGTCTAAAAAAACCGACGGCAACAATTCAAAATAATTCGTGTGGAACCCGCACTATGATATATACATTAAGCGGTTAGAGAGTATTCAAAAAAAATTTTTGTGGCATTTATCATATAGTTGTAATTTAGCAAAAACAGAGTTATGATGACCGTTTAAAATATTTTCATTTGGGATCACTTTACCACCGAAGAAAGCAGCTCGACGCCATGTTCCTGTACGAACTAGTTAATGGTTATATTGATTCTACTAAATTACTATTACAATTAATCAAAATCTGTACCTTCAAGATCACTTAGATGTAAAAAGGTATATAAAAATGTATGTAATAAACCATTCGTCACTAAGGTAGCGCGAACAAACCTGGGCTTATATTCACCTCTTAACAGATTAATAACTACATACAATTCATTAGATAATTTTAGTGTTAATGAGCCCCCTAAACAATCTCATGCATTTGTAAATGCTGTGAAAGCCAGTAGTAACGCGCCTGAAATCGATATATTTTGAAACAAATATTTTAAATTTATAAAAATATGTAATAATTAACTTACTAACTTACTAACTAATTAACATCATTGCGTTATATATTTCATGTTTAATATTCACTTTCTATGTTGATTTTCTTTTTTTGCTCATTTTGATGGTGCAATTTTCGTTGTATATATCTGTCGCTTAGTTTTTATCGTTTATTTTTCTGCTTTTTTGTTCACAAAGAGTTTTAAGTTCTTTTGTCGTTGAATTTATTGCACTGTGCAATTTAGCGGTGATTCCCATATATTGTATGTATTATGGAGAAGGAAAAGTGAAGTTGCCGTGTTCGCGCATGGGAAATCCATTACTTTGTTTATTTACCCATTAAAATAAAAATGTACTTTATCAGAAAGCTTTGAATTCAGTGTTAACATTTATCATATTCGACGAAATTAAATATTTTGCTTTCATTTGTATTTTATTAAACTAATTTTATAAAGTAGTATCTGCGATGCTCATCGGGTCATCTAGGTTATTCGCTTCAATGCTGGGATTGTTTAGTACAAAAGAAAATTAAGTTAAATACCAAAGGAAACTGATTTTCACTTTGGAAATTGTCAATCGGGGGCTACCGTAGTTATACTTTCAATTGACAGCTAAGTGCGCATGGATAATTATTATTTATTTTCCACAGTGGTTTAAAAGTTTAATTGATTGTTTACATTTAAAATCATTTTTCGTAAGGAAGGTAGTGGATTTTGTATATTATTTAGTTTAAGCGAATTAAATGATGTTTCGCAAATATCAAAAATTCATTTTGACATCGCCAAATGTATTATAGTGTATAAAAGCTTTGGAGAATCACAGTTGTTTTTCCGTATCGCGAGTCATTGAAATTCAACGATCTATCCCTTAAATTATGTTGTGTGATCGAAAATACGTAATAACCGCAATCGGACCCACCACTAGAACCACTCATAGTTTCTAGAAGTACTTACGTTTATTTCGTTATGATAAGTTTGCATCAAAACCAAATCCAATATGAACGATACATTTATCTTTGCGATGCGATTACTGTTGGCAGGGCTGGAAACAACAGTGGTAGAGCCCGCAACAACAACATGTGTTGCACGAGTGGGCCGACTCGACCGGTGAAATACCACGACCTCACAGAAAACAGGCATGAAGTAGAAGTGCTTTGCGTTTTGTCTGATGAGTGAGGTGCCGGAGGCCTAATTTCAGTCCTCCTCCCCTTCCCACCCTTTCCTCATAAAGATAGGATGGGAATGGGAAGAGGATTGGACGGGGAGGGGGTTAACGGGGAAAAGGAAATATCCTTATTTCTGTCTATGCCCTCCTCTGTCCATTAAGGGAGGGCAACGCATCTGCAACAAATTTGCTTGTTGCGGATGTCTATGGGTAGCGCTGATGTTAATCAGGTGATCCGCTTGCTCGTTCACCACCTTCTTCCATGAAAAAAAAGATACGGTATCCTGTGTTGTGTCAGTAGTAGTATATTGTGGCTGCCTTCCACTAAGCGTTCACTACGCCGAAAAAACGTCATCATTTTCGCTCGCGGCAAGCTCACAACAACCCATCTGAATATGTGGGTGTTTGTGAGCGTTGACAAATTTCGCAGGATTTTTAAATTTTAAAGCAACAAAGTACTTTGTGAAGCATTATTGCGGCGCAAAAATACCAAATATCCTACCATCAAGGTATACATTTTATGTTTAAATATAATATAATATTTTATTATAAAAAATAGATCGCTTAAACTCGCCATTTGTATTATTTACATCAACGCTCACAATACCCCATAATCCATTCCACTTGAGTATAAAATTGTAACGCTCGGAAACAATGGAACGGGAAAAACTGTGGAAGTGAGCGTGATTGTCGTGAACGCCTAGTGGAACGTAGCCTAAGTACCTGTGGCAGCACAGCGCCTAACACGGGTTTAGCAAACGTTACGTTAGAATTTTTTACAGCAATCATAAATGTCAAAGAGTAAATACTAACTCATTGTCATAGCCGAAAACTATGCTGGTTGGGATTCAAAATGGATAACTCAATATTTAAAAATACCAGAACACAGAATCTAAGACAGTAATGTTACGCTAAACATGCCATAGTATGTTTAATATATGAGAAATAGTTAAATAACCGGCAATATTTCTTTGAACAAAATACACGTGTGATGTGTTTGACCGAAATTACCGCAGTAAAGAACCTACAATATAACGATATAGTCCTCGAACAATAAATAAACAATGCACGTATCCATTCGCTCAGTGCTAAGTTATGGAGCAAACAGTTGTGACGTCACGTCAATAAGTCTTCATGAATATTTGCCGACGAACAAGCTCGAATGGGAAAGAATGTGCCTTCATATTAAACACTAGACAAGACTATACGGGATTGCACCTACCTCTTCAGTGGCCACGTTCAAGTGCAAGGGTATGGGACTTCGGGATCTCCTGAGAGAGACCTCTATACTGGGACTGAGCGCGACACATGGGAGACAAGTCTTCTCTTGTGTCTTTTCATCTAGAAGGCGTATCCTTGCAGCTGCGTATGATATACTCGTAGTAGAGACAAGCGTAGAAGCAATTAACGGTAATTGTGCATTTAATATTACTTATTACAGCTAAGAAAGCTTAACTATTCTGTCTTTATAGATCATGCATTTTTATATTATTATAATACGACATGAGAATATTCTGTTTGCGAGTCTTACTTACATTTAAAATAATTATCCTTAAAACTTACACCAGCAAATCCAAGGAAGAATCTTGTAATAATGAGTGCTACATAATCAAATCTAGCTGCGACAGGTCCGATAGCTGTCAGCACCGCACTCGCGAGCGAAGTGATGAGCACCACGTATCTGGGACCCCAGCGCTCCGCAGCCATGCCGCCAACTAGCGAGGTGATGGGGTAGCACCAGAAGTAAGCGCCCAGAATCATCGCCTGTTGGTCCGTCGACCAATTAAATAGTGCTCTTCCAGTGTCCTGTGAATATTTAAAGGTGTTTTGGTATTTGTAGATTTTGTCGGGCGTCGTCCGGGTGAATTTCTATATTGCACAATAATAAAATAAAACTATGGCTACTATATTTTAAGTCAAAAAGTCAATCTTCAATATAAATAAAACGAAATTCTAAAATTAATAATGCGATAACATCCATCATCTAATAATCTTCGCCTTCTGTTAGGAAGCAATGGAAGCAATTGATAAAAATATTCAAACATATAGATACCATTACCGAGGCAACGAAAAAATAAACTCAGATGGTATTCTTATATTTAGGATAGGATAGGATGTTTTGGATTATGATTTGCCGTGTCATGATGACAAAGCGGGTATCTACATCGAGGGAATTATTATGCGAATATTCTAGTAAAACAATTATAGTTTTTGGATTGATCATAGGTCATCGGATGGTTAGGCATTATAATTACGGCTGATCTTATTAATACTTTTGTTGTAGATAATGAACGAAGTGATTCGAAACTTCGTTTTTTGAGGGTACGGCAAAGGATCAGAACAGGTTGCCGGCATCAGGGTTTCCTTCTAATTATGGTGGTACCTTTAAGAGAAGAGTGTATAGGCTATTGCTCTATTAAGTATCATTTTTCGATTACTGGTGGGAGTGTTATCATGGGCTAGTTGCTTTATTATAAAAAATAAGTGATAGTGATCATAATAGTGAAGTCAGTACGTGGATAATCGTTTTTAGATATATGAACAGATTACTTTATTTTACTAACTGAAATCACTCACAGGAAAATTGTACGAAGGACGTTTAATTGTCGTTTATGATTTTATTGTCGAGTAATGGGTTGTATCCATACAAACTTTCAACGCCTACTTAAGACCTATAGGGGGACTTTTAAATGTATAAAATGCTTAGTGCTCGTCTACGTAATAACATAAATCTCTTCACAAAATTCCAAGTCCCTATGTCCAGTTTTTTGGGCTATGCGCGATATACACATTTGTAGTTTTATTAATACAGTCGTGGTTATCTATTTGATTTATTCTGATGATTTAGAAACAAAATATACGCAATTATTTCTAATAAAATATTATTTCATTTTGACGTATAAAAGAAACAAGGAATAAACATTCCTAGTGTATTGTAGTTTTATCATTTTCACGGTATGTGAAATTCAATTACGACGCGTTATATTGGTTCCTTCGAGAAAATATTGTTACTGACCGTCATGGCGCTATTATAAGATTAATGCCTCATTTAAACTTTATCTGAATCCAACGACGTAAATAATAATAAACTGTTGGCGTTGTTACATTTATTTTAAAATTATTGAAGCTGTTATTAATCTGGTATGGTGGGTCATGTGATTCGTAACCCAGGGTTATCACTAGTATATACGCCAGTATCCTGCTTAATGATTGTTATGCCCATGTCAATGTGATTTTTGTTGTGGGGTAAATAAATACTTTAATTTATTTATTTATTAATAAAATAACGTAATATATGTATTGTGTCTTGTATTTATGTGTAAAATTGTTTTAAAATACATGAAATATCTTAAATTATTAAAATATAAAACGAAAATTATATTTTTGGTATCACCCTTGCTCGGTGATATTATATCTCTTTACAACACCTACGCATCCGCAAGTTCTGTTTCTGCCCAGCAGTATCTACTTTGTATAATACGTACATGAAATGTGCTTGAGCCGTGTCTGATATAGCTACATATATATTTTTGCGTGACATCCATGGCATTTTAACATTGCGTTTTGATAAGTGAAGACTATTTACATTAAATAGATACCAGCATTTAAAAAAAAATATGCGCTCACGCCCGTAACCCAGAGGGGTAAGCAGAGACCACGGATTTCCATTTGACACGGTCCTGGCACACCTCTCTCACTTCTTCTACATTCATACATGCTCGTCGGTTATGGGTGCTCCTAATATCGCCATTTTTAGTAAACCGCTAATCTGATCGATATAAGTTCTCCTACGGCGTCCCCTACCAACACTGCCACTCACTTTTGCAACATAAATTTGTTTCGTTATTCTCTCTTCATTCATCCTTTCAACATGCGCGAACCACCGAAGCATACCTTTCTCAATTCTAGTCACAACATCCACTTTTAAGCCACACTAATCCCTTATAACGCTATTTTTAATCCTATTTTTAATATTATTCAACGTCACGCCTAAGATACTTCTTAAGGATCGCATCTCAACGGCATTAACTCTACTAGCATGCTTTTCCTGCCAAACCCAGCTTTCACTTCCATACATTAAAGTGGGGACTAGTACAGCATTATGTATAGCCAGACGAGCCTTCATAGACACATTCTGACTCCTAACTACTGTACCTATTACAGAATTACGTAATAGAAGTAAATGTCATTTATCAATATTGTCGTTGAATTAGCACAAGATAGTATATGGCGATATAATAACCAGTAAATACTATATCGTAATTAAACAAACTCGGATAATATATGCACAACAAACTTAAATATGTACATTGCCGAATATGAATTTCAGTGTATAGGTAACTAGGTAAGGCACCACAAATCAAATACACAAAGCAAATAATGTTCTTGTGAGCTTTGGATGAAAAAAGTCTATAACCGGATTTTGAACTGTTTTTGTACCTTGAAGAGATATCGCCAATCTTCTTTATAAATAAAAATCAATGTTTGTATGTTTGTTTGTCCTCTGTGCATTCCTAAACCACTGACCACTGATTGTGATGCAACTTTGGTAGGATGTTCCGAGGACGCCCGCGAAGGTTTGTGGTCAAAAAAATCTCTAAGAAAAATATTTTTTTTTTTCGATTTTAATGAAACTTTTAACACAATGCTTTGATTGATTTAAAACCACGTCAATAGTTATGACAAATTTCAAAAGACGTCATCAAAATATTCTGATATAGGTTATTAAGAATAATGTGAAAACGAGGGTGTGTATAGTCATAAGACATTTTGCATTAACAAATTCACCTTATAAAACGCCTTTTCTGTAGCTACGCCATGTGTTTACATTTACGCTTCTGTCAAACACTAGCTGTCATCTTTTTTTCTTATTATTGAATAAAATATCATCTGTAGTACCCGAACATTCAGAATACACTGATGTAATCAAAAAATAATATATAATATTTTTTTTTGTCTATAGTATGTGTATATGTTACGATCATACGATTCATACGAATCATAAATGGCGTACATTAAAGACTAGAGACTTGCAATTTTGAGATTTCTGTTATAACATAGGCGAGATCTAA
>JWHW01003677.1:271368-302369 GCA_000931545.1 Papilio glaucus
GTAAAACAAATGACAAATGAATGAAATGTATACTCAATATTATTGGTAAACAGTTCTATTTTCAAAATTTAAACTTATTTTTTTAATATAATGCTTTTAAGTTGCCAGTTCTAAAAACTTTCAGTTTGGCCCTCGTAGTATTGGTTGGTTGCTGATATTTTAGATCTGCACATTGCATACTGCATAGTGCATGCGGAGCGGTCGCAGTCGCGGACGCGGAAAGTGGGTTGTCGCTATTATGCGCGCATAATATGATCGCAACCGCATCCGCGCAGTGCGTTTAGCCGCCGCGTTGAAACCGCCCGTGCGAATTCGCGGCTGTGCGGTATTACTTCTACCGCGTCCATATCCGATCAGTGTGTCTTACATTAAATCTCTACAAAGTTTTTAAACACCTTTAAATAATAGTTACGCTACTACACTATCAATTACTTTTTTGGTCACAAATGTTACACAAACTATGAATAAATATGCGTTCACGCCCGTCACCCAGAGAGATAGGCAGAGATTATGGATTTCCATCTGGCGCGATCCTGACACACCTCTCTCCCTTCTCCTACATTCATACACCTACGCATGCATGCTCGTCGGTTATGGGTGCTCCTTATATCGTCCTTTTTAGTAAACCACTAATCTGATCGATATAAGTTCTCCTAGGGCGTCCCCTACCAACTCTGCCACTCACTTTTGCTACATTACTTTGTTTCGTTTACACAAACTAATACTACTTCAAACGAATAATGTGTATACTTAGTGTATATTTGAAAGCTTATTAAATAAGTAGACAAAACTAAGATAAGGTTATTAATTCAATAAACTTAGTACAGTACACCATCTGCCGGGCAAGTAAGTAGTTCATACAAAGAAATGATTAATATCAACCTGTCTTGGAGCTTCCCTAATTTCCGCGATGTCCTCATTATGTATGCTCTTGTTGACCATAACTTCATCTGTTGAACCGCACTGCGATTGTACCCTGTGTATGATGAGAAAAAAACAAATATGTATTAAAGCAAACAATAAAAATATGTTTGTGTGTCTGTAATGCTCATAAACTATTTCTGTGTCATACGGTTTCCTTCTTTATTTTAAATTAGTAACTTTCTTAATTTATTATGTCACTGATCTGAACAACAAATGTCCGCCTTGGATATCCCAACAGCGCCATTTATTTTTCCTTAATAACTTTCCTTGTTTCTGTTTCCTCATACAGCATTCCAATTTTCCATAATAAAAACGTAAACTTTCTTACAAGCTTAACTCATACCTAAATAACGCTATCTAATACAAACAGGTTTTTGAAAATTTTTGTCTCTCGTTTTCATTTTAAATAAATATGTTTGTAAACATTTTATACACCCAGACACCAAATAGGCGCAAGTTATCGACACTTGATACGATGCGGTTAAGAAGACTGGAAAAGTAAAGTAAGCAAATGTCGCAAAAGCCACTTGCAAGTCAATCACCTCGTTAGCCACAGCATTGAAGCGCCTTCACCTTTAATATAGGAAACTTGACAACGCCCGTTTTTGCGATAAAATCGGTATAAATTAAAATACGATTAGAAGTGTTTACCGTTTTAAATACCATCATACCATTATGTTATCTTTAAACGATTTGTTTTCCTCGTTTGCCCAGCACAAAGCTAATGCCGAAAATATTTATACCCGCATCATTTGTTAAGCGTTTTTCTATGTTCCTTTTTTATCTATTCAAATTTTAAGGATGTAAAAAAATCATAACTTGACGGAGATTTAATACCCATTGCTCATAATAAGTGGGCGACATATTTCGTCAAAAACTACATTGCAAGAATAAAATTGTTAAATGAATAAATAAATATGCGCTCACGCCCGTAACCCAGAGGGGTAGGCAGAGATCATGGACTGCCATTTGACGCGATCCTGGGACACCTTTCTCGGTTCTTCTACATTCATACATCTACGCATACATGCTCATCGGTTATGGGTGCTCCTTATATCGCCATTTTTAGTAAGCCGCTAATCTAATCGATATAAGTTTTCCTGGTCTGAGACTAACACAAAATTGTTAAAGGCTTGGAAATTTTAACAAAACAGTCCCAATAAATAAAAGTATATTATAGATATAAATATAATACTGATTTTAAATTGTAGATTTTTTTAATTGGTTACCAATTTTAATAACATTAATCACTATTCCAACTAAGCCTAGATGTCCGCTAGAATATACGACTGATCGTAAAATTGCATAACGGATATGAACAGACGACCGCACGTGTGGCAGGCAGTCCTATTGTTATTGCCGGTTCATAAATTGTAGTGTCTTAAAACCTTTAGTTTGTTCCAGATTAAGATGGAATTTTTGTAATGTAATCAAACAAACGTCACTATACATAGCCTCCATTACACTGTTATTTCATCGGAAATATAGTTTTGTCGAAATCGTGTGATAAATTGAAGTGAAATTGTATAATATGGTAAATATAGGTGGTAATGTGAGAAAAAATTGTTTTTCTATTACTATTGTACAATTTACGAATTTAAAAATAAAAGGTAACCGTAACCTTTGTTTAAAAAATTCCACCCTGGTGTAGAACAAACTATGAATACGTTATTGCCTTTGTATCTTATTAAATGAATGATGAGTATCGTTGAGCGAATTTTATATTCATGAGGAATAAATTTATAAAATTAATACTTTTGAAACATGTTAAGTTGTCGTTTTATAATAAAACGAAAACTAAACTAAACGTAAACTAATTTTATGACGCTAAATTGTTTTGCCCTAAACTCTAATTGGACAAGAGTTTAAGGTTTAACGACTTTTTAAACTATCTGTAGAGGACAATATGAACCGTTTTGTTTACTTACGACTTAGTTCATAGTAAGAACTAGTATTTTTGTTAATAAATTTTAAATATAGAACATAACAAGTTTTAGTTATATTCGATGTACACTCACGATACATTTCTGGGTGTTGGTGGCACCATGGCGATAAGATTCAAGCTCATGTTCACACGCAGCATGTACACAACCCAGCAGCTTGTGAATATCATAAGGCCCAGGTTCAACCTTGCGGGGATCACGTCTGGAATTGAAATAATGTTATTGTAATATCATGAAACAACTACAAAGAAACTAAATATAAATACATAAATAAATAACTATAGATAGGCAGAGATTATGGAATTCTATTTGGCACGGTCCTAGTTCCCATCACTCGCTTCTTCTACATTCATACTACTATAGTTTGTTCCACATTAAGATGGAATTTTTTAAGCAAAGATACAACACCTTATCTTTTATGATAAAATCCGTAAATACCAAAACATTTTCCAAAAACAACTCTTTCTCACATTAGCTATCCATATTATACAATTCTACTTTTGTTCGTTCACAAAAATTCTATATTGATGTGGAACAAACTATACCTATAATGTACTATACTATACCATCTTACCTACGACACTCTGAGGAAGAACTTGAATCTAATGACCCCTCACTCTTTAATCTGTCAAGCCGCTTAGGCCACATATCGCAATAAAACGGACATAAACAAACACTAAATGTTAAATGAAGCATACCACAATAGATTAATGAAAGCCGCACCCAAATCGGTTAACCCGTTTTTGAGATTAGCGGTAACAAACGGACAGACACACAGACAAAAATTCGAATTATCATTATTTTGGGTATTATTGCGTTTATGAAGGCCCACAATATTAGTTTTTCTCAAATATCTTCTATGCACAGATAGCGATCAGTTACATTTTTATTATATGTATAGATATTATAAGTATAGACTCACAAATGGGGGTTATGTAAACTAATATACTTACATAATTTAATAACAAACAGGATTACAATGTTATTGTAGAATTATTTCTTAGTACTATAATATAACAGGTTGTTTATTTTTTATTATAGAAGGTTTTAAGTAAATTGGGAGTGCTAAGTATTTCCATAATTCAATTTTGAACAAGTAATTATTTATTTTTCCAACATTTTAAATAATCTACATCCTTTGTATTATTGTTGTGAGACGTATGTACATCGTCTTGTCACGTACAATTAATCTATTGTGACGTGTTCTTATGAAATACTATAATGCAAGTGCACATTATGTCAATCGTCCAACCGCACCTAATACTTCAAACACATTGAACAAGTCTACGTAACATTGTGTTAAGGTGGTTTCCAGAATCATTTATTCCTATTGTTTGTGAGGACACATTATATTTCTTATGCGTCTTCGCAAGTAATACGAAAAAACGTTAAATCTAATGTCTTGTTTTTTCCCCCGACGGAAACCGGACCTCCTGTAGCTTAAATGGCTTGACCAATTTTGAAGAGTGAGATGTCATTAGATTCTTATGTGTGGTGTCTTCTTCTCCGGGGTACAGTCAGTCGGGTTTTTAGATTAACAATCTTAAATGTGTAGTTGCAAAAGGAAATAGTATTTTGTGACATTTGAACTATTGTAAATAGGTAGCTATTGCATGAATGAACCGGGTTGACCGCGCAGTCAGGACCTCACAGTAGTAAGGGATACTTGCATGAAATAGAAATGCTTATGTTATGATTTTTCGTCTGGTACAGGATATGTCCAAAGACAATTTTATTCCCAACCCTTAATATCGCTTATCACGCGATTTGTGGATGTTTTTGCACAAATAAAAAACCTTTCGTCCGACTAAGGCAATACAAAATGCCTTTTTACAAGTTTGCGAAAAAGAGTCCGAGTCCCAACGATTTTCAAACGATCTTCGCGACATTTTGATTTAAAAAAAATATCCTTGTTTTAATTGTTAGATGCGAACGCGACACCTTTATACTTTAAGTTCCAATACAAAAGTAAAAGGTAATTAAATTACATTCGGGCAGAAAATTAAAAGACAAAATGATTTTACGGATAATGTTTTAAAGTTATTTGCATAAACGAAATGTAATATTTATACTAAATTAGTTTCAAATTATTTTTAACTTAATCATTGTAGAGGACAGCAACCGCCGTTCGCTTTTTATCAACTTTATTAGGTCTCAAATGTGAACATAACAACATACAACGGTTACAGGTCAGAAACGGTGCATTGTAAGTTTTTAAAAACACAAAAAATTAACTTCGGTTGGGAATCAACCAAAAGTAATAGCACTGCTGTAATCGCAAGAATACTATGATACCGTTGTTAATTAGTTACTTTTAAATTTTAACTTAGTTAAAATTCACTTTACACAATAAACCAGTTTTCTTGTCACTAATCATAATATTAAAACATTTTCATGTGTGTAATGAGTCTTTAATAAAAGATTATATGGTAATTGAAGCATATCAGTACCTAAGTAACGACAAAAAATAAATCATACGTTCCAGGTATTGGTGATATGTTGGGCTCTTCATGAAACAACAGAAAACCGTAGTGAGGAGTTAGAATGTGTCTTGGAAGGCACATCTGCTAATACACAATGACCTATCCACCCACCCTTCGGTAGTAGATATGGAAGTAGGAATTGGGTACGGCAGGACAAGCATGTTAGTAAATGGATGCAGTTGAGATGAGGTCTTTGTGAATTACGGTAGCCATGACTCTAAATGATAGGATTAGAAATAACTTAAAGGGAAAAGAAAATAGGTAAGAGATTTATGTTAGATTACGTAAGTGTCAGTAGGGGTCGGCCTAGGCGAATTTATTGCGATTGGTGACATATTAAAGAAAGGCGGTATTAAGTGTACCAATAAAGTACGTATACATAGATGTATGAAATCCTGCACACAACTCTCTTATTTATGTATTTATTCCACTACTGTGATTTTGTGAGGTATTTTAAAAGACTGACTAAAAAGCTTACGCATAATGGACCTAAACCCTAAAAAAGCAACTGTGTTATTGTATAACAACACTGGCATTCTTCTTGGGATGTTGACAAAGTCTAGTAATGAACTCAAGTGGAGATTTTACTGAACGAAAAACATTTTAAGGTCTAACGACGAGCATGCATTTATGAAGAACAGAGAGGGTCAGTCCCATATGCAAATCCTAAATCGCGCCTGCCTCTTTGGAGTCATAGTAAATAATAAAACCCTATATCGTATTATTATAAGTAAATTATATATAAGTATGTCTTCCGTCACAATCAAGTTTCTAAAGAACAATATAAATTACGTACGCAAACATTAAAGTTTGGTAATAATTTATTATTGCTCAAAGTTATATCTACATTTTCTAATTATAGTTTTACAAACAGTTTAATTGTCAAATACTTGCAAACGATACTCAATTAAAGTAAACACGTACGGACGTGACAGTGACATTAGTTAAGTTGATATTGTTTATCATCGCACAATCACATTACACGGAATAGATGTAGTACTAGTTTCAAGTTCGAGATCAATTTCAAAATCAATCAATTTAAAATTCCATATTTAATGAACGCTTAAAGAACAACTGCCGAAATTCCACGATGGGAAAGAATGAAAGAAAATCGATCTCATGTTAAAAGAATCATTGATTTGGATAACAAGTTTTATATGTTATGAAAACAATTGACGAAGGTTTCCTTAAGTTGTTTAGGTATGCATAAAGTATGAGTCATATTCCAGTCCTAGGCAGTATATACCAGGTTATCGGTCTGCTCGGTCCTGGCACATCTCTCTCGCCTCTTTTGTTGGAAGGAGGTGGCAAACGAGCAAACAGTGCACCTGATATTAAGTCACGGCTACCCATAAGCATCCGCAACAAGCTAATGATTCGCAGCAGATACGTTGCCTTCGTTTAATGGACAAAGAAAGGGATTAACAGAAAAAAAGATATTGCCTTTACCTATTCATCCCGTCCACGTCCTCTTTTCATCCCTTCCTTGTTAGGAAAGCATGAGAAGGGGAAGAAGATCTTTCTACATAGATCTACGTGTCAGTCCTCTGTTAAGGAATATTAATACTATTACTTACATATGTATGTCACAAATATGGTCGATATAAGTTCGGTTCGATAAAACTTAATATTGTTAACATAAATTTGTTAACAATATTAAGTTTTCTTCTCATTCATTATAATAGGAACCACCAATTCGCGGTTTTCTCAATTTCAGTCACGACGTCGCATTTTAAGCAACACGTCTTTGAATGTGGTTGTTGTGCCGAAACCACCTCTCACTCACACATACATTAAAATGGGCATTTATAGGGAATTGTGTATTTGTAGTGCCTGTATATACAATTTAGCTTCTCGCTGGTGTGTGCCTTAGCGTCATTCACCGACCAACACCACCGATTTTTAACCGACTTCAAAAAGGAGGAAGTTATCAATTCTAATTGTATTTTTAATGTGTATACACCGATTACGCTGAGATTTATGATCCGATTTCAATGATTGTTCGACAGCTAGTGCTCGCCATGTGGTTCCATTTTTTTAGTCAAGATCCGACCGACGACGTAGTTTTTTAGTTATTCTTAATAATGCGTAAATGACAAAGTGGAGTTTTACTTTCTTGGCTTACGTAGGCTAAACTATAGGACGTGTATAAAGATGATGTATCAAAGAATTGTAGATCTCTAAAAATGCAAAATAAAAGTCAGCGATGGCATATCTCTATCTTCTACGGTTATCTCACAATAACTATTTTTTCTTTAGAACAATCCCTGTAAATTTCATCGAAATCGATTCAGCCGTTTCGAAGTCTATAGGAACATACACACATAGCTTTTTATATACATATATAGATAGACTATATGATAATCGTACTCGATTGTTCCCCTCCTGCCCACTCACCGGGAAATCGCGTCGACAGAATCCTTAGTTACAGACCTACCTTGGCTGACGCCGACTCCAAGAATAAATATGATTTAAGAATTAATTCTTTTGTTTAATGGCGTAAAATTATTTTTTACATTTAGTGCATTTGTAGTTTTTGAATATTTATTTTTTGAAGTCTTGTTTATTAATGTAATATATTTGTAAACGGTACAAAGCGGAACGAATGACCGCATTGAACGTACATATGTTGTGGAATAAGTGTAACGTTTAAGTTTACGTTTAAATTATCAATATATGTATGTATTTCCTCATACAACAATCTATTTCTGATTAATTTATATTGTTATCACAGGTTACCAGACATTACATATATAGTATCAATTTATACAAAATTTACGTTTGCTGCATTGAGGAAATGAGTATTCAAACCACAATAGTTCATTGTCGGGACGTTTATACAACGACCTTGAGTACGGTTACGTTCAAATCATTATTTATCATCATACTTTAGCTCTTCGTGAAATTACGTGAGGTAAAAAACTTAAAGTAAATAAGGAGGATAAAAAAACCCAGTTTATACAGCCTCGTCCTAAGGTCTTCAAATATTGAACCAACACAATTTTTATGAAGTTATATTTACAACTAAATTAGGAATTAGATTTAAATACATCACCTTATGTGAACCATAATGGAAAAAGGTGCTGACGTAATGTTGTATCCCATCTTAATCATAATGATTAAGATGGGATACAATTAATCATCAGAGCTAAGATTGGAAGTAGTAAAATTTAAAAAATTACAGCATGTATTATGTGAAAAAGCACTACGTAATATTTTAAGGTTATGTTATAAAAATGATTCAGTAAAAAAAAAATTAAGACCTTTTTTTGGTTATGCTTCGATTAACAGTTTACCTGAAAAGGCATTTTGATAAAAACTCTAAAATGTACACAGTTTCAACAGTGAGACGTTTTTTTTAAAGATACGACGAGTAAAAGAGCGACAATATAGCAAGAACAAGCCGTAGTAAATGATTATGCGCGTTAAGAATCCCAAGGAATTGGTAAAAGATAGTTTAACATATAGTCCATCCGGAATAATGAAATCTCAAAAGTCAAGCCATTGTAACGGGTCATCATATTTATGTCATCCGAATTTAACTTTATTTTCTTCTTGGGATCTCTAAACATATAATAATTAAGACATTTATATCCATAAGACTAGTTTTTCAACCACGTTATACAAAAATATTGTGTTCATATTAGTTAAGATAATGTAAAGAAATATTTATACTAAATATAATGTAAAAAGCATTATGAATACTAAGAAACACATGAAAGAAATTAATGATATCAAAGAAAATGCAAGCAAATCAAATACCGAACGTGAAGCGAGATAAGAATCCAATAAAAATCACGTAAGTGCGAGCCAAGCTGAAACTCGCTTGTGCATTCTTTTATCGACGCGTCGCCGGGGCGGCGAGCGTCAACAACGATCAGTATTTAATAACACCACCAGGCTTCACCGTTACAACGTCAACTGTTGACGTTATAACGCACCGGTGGAAATGAAACGGTCGAGTTTCCCAAACACATAACATAATTCTTTTACACCGCAACATCGAGCGCGCAATGAATTCTGTACCAAGACTTCTGTTGCGAGTACTAAATGGATACATATAAATGACGTGTTTTAAGATATTAAGTCGTTTACAGGAGTTTCTAGAATTAATTATCACAAGGCACATACTATATTTGCTAATAAATTTAAATTTTACAATTAAATTGAGTTATTAAAACAAATTTTTGTACAAAATAAAACCCTACTACGTTCCTCTCATGGTTTTTACTTAGAATTACGAGTACTCTTTTGCATTTACTATAGACAAACACTGTAAAATTATTGACTAACCTGGTTGAACCCGTATCTTACATAAATGTAATAAATATTTGTGTACTTAAACTATGCGCCATATTTATCGCCGATAATCTATTTGAGTTATAACGCAATAGATAAATAGAATTTTGATAGAATGTGGCTAATGAAAGAAATGGGGTTGCCTTACTGTTTTTCATCTTTCATTAACCAGACTCTAATAGAAAAGCTGCTACGTTCCTCTATTACCTTGTCGTAATTAAGGCTATACCCGGGCGTCAAATAAATCGGACTTGTTGCTGGACTTGTTGTTTTTACAGTTTTAATAGATATAAATAAGTATGTATGTCCGGCTTACATCATGCCGCAAAAAATAAGATCAATAAAAACCGATTTCTTGGAACGACTAATCCGATCACATTGCATTCAGTTACAAAAACGTGCAAAACCTTAATACGTTAGAAAAAAAAAGTATGCCTCTTATAATAAATTGTTAGTCTTCTTAATAACAACTAGTTTAATATATAACTAATTATTAGGAATTTCAATCATTCAGAAAGTCAAACTCAAATCCATTAAATATCTCGTTTTGGCAAACAGTGATTATCAACCACAAAAAAACTTAAAACAAAAAGCCGTTTAAATGCCTTCCTCATTCTAAATTAAGTCTATGACAAAGTATTATACGTTAAAATTCAAATAACTATACGTATTATACATACTATACCTATGTTCAATTTCAATCTAGTTGTTCCAAGCAAAAAAATTTATCGGTTTGATTTTTCACAAAAAGATTTTATCAATCGAAAGTTCCAATAAAATGTGTATATTCTGGGCACAGACAATTAAAAATGTCTTTATAATTTTAATCGCTGAGAATTTCATTAAGTATACGATGGTCATAGTTTTTATAAAACACTAAATGCAAATTACTTCGTCAGTAATAAAAAGTATTAGAATTTATTTTAATGCACTTATCCGCAAGGAATGTGCATAATGCAGTTACTCTGTAAGAACTCACTAAAAGCCTTAATAAAAAAAACCCGTCCGACACGTTTGTAAGGACAACCTAAAAATAGATCGAAAGATAGATATAGAAATGCAACAAATATCAAGCTTACAACAAAATACAACAGAGAATTCCTATCCCTAGGTCTTAAAAATAGGTCTGTTACATTTAAATTCAATGTTAGATAGTACAACACCTAATTAATACCAGTTCGCCGAATTTTTACATGTTTAAAACCTTCCGTTAAAATTTTATTTAAAATTTTTAAACATTTTCCTTTTTTGCGTACGATTTTTTTTATTTAAGTCCACAAATACTTCCCGTAATAATATCTCACTATTATATTTATTTAAGCACTTACTTTACATAAATTTAAATTATTACACACTCATACTTTAACTCGTATATAAAGTAATTTTATGTTTTTTTATTTATATTATATTTATATAATTTAATTACACAATTTTCAGACAGTTTATAAAATGGTTAGTTCGAATATTAAATAACGAAGTTCACAATCGATCGGTGACACATATGTTTATTGTATCATCTTACAAGTGAATTATTTCTTTTATTATTTTTATTGAGTTTTCCTTAACATTTGATGGCCATTTATTTCTAACTAATTCTTTCTCCATAATAATTATTAAAGTTAATCTATCGCAGTTTTTTCTAATTACGTGCCTATTATTTTTATTACCTTTTCCATTTTTAAAATGTTTTTAATTATGTAAAAAATATTTCAATGCTGTAAGACATTGTATTTTAGTAAACAGGTAAAACCTGACGTACTGTAAATAGCTTGTTTTGTTGAATTGTTACTTTAATATTTAGTTTTTAAATATTATTTACATTTCAATATTATGTGCAGATCTGATTTTTTTATAAATAAATATATATGATCATCATCAGATTGTAAAAATCTTTACCAGCTATTCTAATACCAGCTTTATTTTAAGCTGACGGAAAATTGTGAACTAATCTTTTGGTATGGGAGCCGAGCGGGAATTTTTGTACAGCCTCGAGCGCGTCAGATTTACATATCGGGGGTACCTTGCACCCTGTTAAATACCCTACTTCAGAAATCAGTCGTCTCTGTAGAGCTGCTTAGGGTAACCCATTAAATTTATATGCTAGGCATACTTATAAGTATGCATTTCAATAATCTGTGGATTTGAGCGCGACGCAAAGGAGTGCAGGCATCACAAACTTATTAAACAAAACTGTAACCTGGACATCCTCGAGCGCGGTCAATTTTTTATTTTATTTTAATGGAAATAGTTCAAGGATAAGGCGATAAGAAATAATCTGACGATGTAAACAAGCTAAAGTAAAAGACTGAAGAGATCAAAATATGCAATTATCCTGATTAGATTCGCCAGGATTAGGTAATCCTAATACGAAATAACGAAGGATACGAAAATACTAATGTATTTTCGTATCCTTCGTTTTTAGTTTACATCTATTAGGCCGCTACATAATTAAGAACAACTTGACGATAACTTGACATACAAGATGTCGCTACTTGCAAATTGATTAGTTGTGAATACGTCTGTACATATTAAAGACAGTTGTTTTAAAGCAAATCGAACTAAAAGACGATAAATAAATTAAAGTTAAAAAACTAACAGCAGAACTCCTAAGATAATCGTTTAAATCATATGGTTTTAACGATTATCATAATGTGCATGAAATGCTTAACGTAGCTAAAGTGTTTACGTTGATAAAGATTAATGTATCTTTCTAAATGGCTATTCATTAACCGAATTGCACGTGGCCATTCTTAGAAGTAAGAAGTTGTATAGTAAGCTATCCTTAAAATATATCCCTGATATACATCCCGGACTTGTTTGTAGATCTTTTTAAGATGTACAATTCCGTAGTAAATTATTTTGATCTACCTTTTAAGGTTTAGCGAGACTTACTTATTATAAACTAACGAAATTCACAATTCGACGGTGACAATAGATCGATCACTCGCAAATGCCAGTGATTTATGCAATGGGCAAGCGACGATGTAAGCTCAGGTGGCAGAAATTGATGTCTAGCCTAAAAAAACTTACTTGACACTTATAGGTATAATATATTTAAAAACGTAAAAGTAAATCAAAAATTATCAAAACTTTCTCCTTGGGATATGGAAGAAGGCTAACAGGAGGCTCCAGGGAGGATCAGAAGCATTGTCCAAGATCTGCTGCACTTATCAAATCGCGCTAGACATTAGGACATCTCCATTCGAAGCCTAGGTCCAGCAGTGAGTTCTCGACCTCTGTCAGCAAAAAGATGAATGAAGTCTCTGGTTTGCGGGTAAAACCACTGTTTAATTTCGTCATCGATTTGCCGTTGTCAATATTCTATAATTATCTCGTATAATGAAAACGAATATAGTATATGACAACATCACTCTTTAAATTTACGCAGTGTTCGAATTACCAAAGTTCAACACGATGTATTAAAGAAAAAAACCTTATGTCGGTCGTCAAATTAAATTCGGTGTCAGTTTTCCTGTTATGATTAGTAACCGCCTTAACCGTTAGGTCTGAGAATAACGGTGTTACTAAATTATATCATCAAATAAGGGTAGGGTAGCAGAACAATTTGCCTGATTTTTAACAATTAATTAAAAATTGTTAATTCCCGAGGAGGGTTGGCATTTGGAGGATCAGGGCTGGCAGGCGGCCAGCCGTAATAATTGTAGCCCAAATTTATACAATATGAACTACGCTCACACTGCGCCTACCCCATATAAGTGGGAAAAGAGCAGGGATAATGTTGATGATGATGACAGTCAATAATTGTTACTGTAGCGGGAGCAAATCTGTGAAACATTTATCTGCTACTAGCGATCTGCCCCGGCTTCGCGCACTTTCTTCATACAAACGTTCATCCCCTACTTTAGATAAATCATTTTTAGTGCTCTCATATGGCAAAAGTCTCTGTGCGAATTGAATTGATCTAATTTTTCGTTTGGCTTATATTATTTTTTCCCAAATAACATTATAAACGTATACTTAGTATAAGAACACGTTGAAATACAAGCATATCTATTAAACATACATGTTCTTTATAATATTGCTAAAGGGCGACACAAAAGAAAGCCAGTCGCCGGTAAACTATGTTATTCAAATATTTCCTTGCCTTTGCTTAAATTTGAACTTACCCATAAATTACATACGTCTTAACCTTTTTGGTAAAAAATATACAAATTTAAATCTGCCGCAACAGAGTAGTCAGTCAGTAACAGGTTATTTTATTAACACACGTTATATCTAAAGGCAAAATTGCGCACAATTTATTAAGTGTGATTGGAAATATACTACGTTAAACATACATACTTATAATAAAAATTGTAACCTTGATCTGTCAACGATGATGTACTAAATACCAATTGTACAATATTCTTTAAAGTAACTTTTTTTAACGAGTTTTACTCAGCTTAAAAATAAATAGTTTCAACGGATGAGTACTTTATGTACAAATCCAGACATCTCTTATCGAATCCCCAACGGTGCATAGAGAATGATGCCTTATTCAAAATCACATAGACCATAATGCTTGACCACTAAAATAACTACAAGCGTTGCGCTGAATACATTCTAATAATAATTCATAATGCCAAATGGATTAAGATCACCAACATTGTTATGCATCATTTAGAGTTACGTTTGACGTATGGCAACGTTTAACCTTATTTGTTTTGACTTTTTCAGCAAATTAAATTAGTGAAATTCCTAATACTTTTTGTTGTTTCCTAATAAAAAATCCGTAAATATTTGTACAAACCACAAACGATTGTATTTGGGCGTGGTAATGTTCTACTTAAATAGTATCTACATACGAACATTCCTGTCACAGGAATCCTGTGCCTTTTTAACACAGTAGAGTTACGACGAGTGTATACTGACGTCATTAAAATATTTAACTGTATCATACCCGTAGTCAACTTTATTATTTTCTACGCATTTAAGTAAGCGATCTCGAAGTGATTTAACACGTTCAAAGTCCCTACACATATGTTAATTTACCGTGGGTTTCCACTGGCGCAAAATCGTGTCGCGATACAAGCTTTCTCTCTATCTTTATGAAAAAACTGAGATGACAATCTGTTAATGTTTTCGGCATAGGAAACCCACGGTTAGTAAGTATAGTATTCGTATAGTATCTTGGCTACATTATTTGCATTTCTATTGTTTTACATTAAAAGCGTGGTCCTGAGTTTACCAAAAACAAAATGCGCATTGTTTTTATTGTACCATCTAGATATTTTCATTACTCACGAGTACAGGTAAGAGGCGTTGACTACAACCACAAGTCCTCGCTATTACAAGACATGTTCTTGGCCGGTTCGTGGAGACAGTGTGCCCACTGTGGAGGCACGGGCTTGCGATCGAATTTGACCGTGACTCCACATTGGTGTCTGGACTATGAACATGTTAAGTTTCGACCATATTTTAAAAATTGAAAATATGCTACGATCAATATCAGCTCGCCAATAATTCAACTCCATTTACTGTTCTTTTAATTAGATTTAATAAGATGTAGGTATTATACATTGATAAGTTGCAAAACCAACCAAAAATAAATATGTCTAGAGTTAATTATTATGTTTATTTACGTAAAATTATTTTTTACTTTTTGGTGCCTTCGTAGGAGTGTTTTTTTTTGCAGTTGGTTTTGTTTTTGTTTAAAATTTTGTTTATTTCTCGATTTTGAAAGAATCTACAGTTTGTTAACTGATTTTGTTTGTCAGGATATGGGTAGACCTACTAAACGCGCTGCTCATATGAGACAGCGTCGTTTCAATGAGACAAACGAAGATAGGACGGAACGCCTATCTCAAATTAGGAAATCTAATTACAGGGCCATTTCAAAACTGACTTGTGAAGAACGCAAAAATAAGTCTTCGAAAATGCGGGCTTATATGAAAAACTTATAAACTGAGAAAATTAAAAAAACGTAATTACGGTCTTGCTTGATACATGATCGTTTATCTAACGAGACAGAGGAGCAACGTGCCCACCGTATTGGCATTATAGACAGTCGCTTGAACACACAAAACGAGAACACCGTCAATGTAGTCAAAGTCCAGTAAATGCGCTTTATTAAGAATAACTCAAAAATAAGTGGTCAGATCTTGATCAACTTTATATGGGAATACATGATAACAACCAACCAACTTTCAAAGAAAGAATTATCAAAATCGGTTCATAACACATCGCTAATCCGGCCCGCTACTGCGCGGCTATTGAAATCACTTGCGCGTAGTTTTTACTTACTTTATAGTTTAAACTTTTGATATCTTCTAAACTATCTGTCAGAACGTTGCAGTATAAGAGCAATTATAATCTACATTAAATACTCTAGCTTACAAACATATTCATTTGGATATGGATTAATACTGGATACGAAAAAATACCGCCGTAATAGTGCATTGTTTTTAATTGATTTGTTGAAAGAAAAACTATTCTTTCATACTTCATTCTTATGTACGTCCTATAGCTTAGCCTACTTAAGCCAATAAAGTTAAAATCAACTTTGTCATATTACGCATTATTAAGAATAACTTAAAAACTACGTCGTCGGTCGGATCTTGACAAAAAATGGCATGACCATACGACAATCACTAGCTATCGAACAAAAAAGAATCATCGAAATCGGTTCACCAGGAACGGAGTTCTGACGTAACAAACATAAAAAAACATACACACGAATTGATAACCTCCTCCTTTTTCAAGTCGGTTTAGGAAGTGTGCATATAAGAAGATGTTATATGCTCCTATTACCTTTTAAATTCCACTCATCAAACTTTACCGGGTTATTTAGAATTTTATTCATATATATTTATGCGTTTTTAAAATTAGCTTGGTCTAAGTAATCTAAATTGTAAATTCGAGTAAAGATTTTTAGATTTTTAGATAATTACAAAAAATATAATTGTATATAAAAATAAATGACATTTGTAATTGATATCACTTAATACAATACATCAGTTAATTAAGGAATTAAATTAACACACATATTTAATTAAAAACTTCTAACAAGTATAAAAGTCTACTTCTATAAAATTACAAATAAATTTTTTGCATAGTAAAAAAATAAGAAATTTAATATAATAAATCACATTAAAATTTAAGAGTAAGGCTAAATACAAATAATATACATCTTATATTTTTCAAATGTGGGTATACATAAAAATGTAGTCCCATCATTATATTTAGTGTCATCACTACATTAAAATCTGTTCGTAATTAAACTCTTATAGGCTTAATTAAAACTATTAAAAAATACAAAAAAATATTACATACCAAAAACTTTTAAATTGATCACCGCCATTTTTGAAAGACAACCTTTTTTATTCGTTCGCAAATTTAACTTCAATACTTTACAACACGCAGCTCATATCGCGTTCATTTTGAATTTTTAAATCGAACGAATAGTTAACACGCGTGGACAGTTGGTGACTGAATGCAGAGTGTACCCACAGCGATAGAACCGCCACTGCAGCGGGCGGACGGAGTAACGTAAACAATTATTATGCTATAAGACCTTGCCTCCATACGAACATGGGTTAGCGTAATACGGCAGTAGTTTGTGCCAATGTCAAGTTCTCTCCCTACGATCTAAGCTTAACTTTTTGAATATTATAAATGCGAATGTAAGCCTATTTTCTCTTATCGCGCTCCTCTTCACTCCTCAACGACTCAACTGATCGTCATTGTACAGAAAAGGAGATAGGGTACCTTTAATATGGAAATAAAAACTCAAAGAACTCAACAGGAGGGAAGCCGCGTTTAAAAGCTAGCTTATATATAGTAAAAAACATCACTAGATCTCAATGACATCTTATTAAGTATTCGATCAAAATATAATATACATTGCTTTAATAATATGAATTATTCTCTAAGTAGATATTTGGTTGGCTTAAAAAATAATCTTTATATAAAAACTTTTTACATTACAACAATGGAAACTTTTCATAATTAAAGGCAAATTTCTGAATGCTTAATTAGGTTAGTTAACCCCCTTATGACACTAAAGTCATCGATCGATGAAAACAATTAAACACTGGTATTTTATCACTTGACATTTCAATAGGTAGTGTTTAATTAAATGTCTGTAAGAAGTCTGTCAAGTAAGAACTTGTATGTGTGTGTGTGGATGTGTAAATAAATGTCTACTTTAAATTCATACACTCTTAGTTGCTTTGTATGTATATTTCAAGTTGTAATCAAATAGCAACACTTTAATTTAATATAATCAATATTTTATTAGTGTTATACAAATGTATTTACTAAACAATGTTATACTGTCATAATTTGTGAAAAAAATAATAGGGAATAAATAGGAATTATACTTAACTTGATTCTTAGAACTAAAATGGAAATAGTTAACTATTATTTAGTAGTAGATATATAATTTCTTCATTATACGCTGGTACTTTTACGACATCGACCTTCATACGTTATATGTTCGACATACGCTGAAGTGTGGAAACACCTTAAAGAAGAGACAAAGAAGTTTGTGTCAGTTCTGAAACGTTGTCACTGTATTTCCGGTAATTTGAATTGGAAAATTGTTTCCAATGCTAATTATCGGAAACAGGGTTTGGATTGGAAAAAGTTTCGACAACATCAACATTCCATTACCTAGAAACGTACGCGATGCACTCATGTTTGTATCAATATCACGTTCTTGTCGATTTCATTTTTGATTTCTTTTCTTAGCCCGTCATTAGCAGCAAGCCTTCCATCGTTATTTTCTGTTGTAAGTTAACTCTGGGATCTTGAGATCAACGTGTGGATATTATACGTATTTTAGGTATAAGTGTATTGATATTACCGTTAAGTCTAACCTTTCACTGGTAGAGTAGAGATTTGTGGTCCACGTGACTGAGATTGATTTTACTCCTAATACCCTCAAACGCTCTATGAATGTTTTTTGTTAACATAGTGGTATAACAATGATTATTGACGTGTCGTACATGGAGGATGCTTCCCACCTGATTTAAAGTAATCACCGCCGCCGTCAAAAACACTCAACAACTTGAAAAGTTATACATATGCGTCGCCGGTCGTTGACGGACGGTTGACAAGGACAGTGATAGGGCTGCAGTACCCCATACCTCAGATGAAACGCAACTATATAAATATCTCTTCTTCGCGCTACAAAGAATATAATAAAAGTAGTCGTAAGTTTCCTATACATTGTACCTTGTTTACGTTCCCTCTCTTCAAGGCGAATCCTCGTCGTCGTTTATTTGACATAGGTAGTGACTCGCTTTTGCAACGTAAAGACTAGCTAAGCTAATAGTCATGTACCTGTAAGTCTTCTAGCCAACCTAGTGATGAAATAGCTGAGCTGAGGCCTCTAAGGAAGTCCGCTTACGCTAAATCTAAAAGCCTCGAAGAGGCTAACAGTGTTGTTCTGTATTGCGAAAATATGACGGGGTTGCTATTTCTCTGGGTCGCGCTTAGACTTAGTGCTGAAGAGCACGGGTATGTTTGCTGTCAAATTTCGAAGCACTCCCTGCCGTTCATCGAGAATTGCTAACGAGGTGGTGCCACTTAAACATAAGACAATAAACCTGTCTTTGCCTAATTAATAGACAGCTTACGTATTTTTGTTACACTTAAAAGGGTTCAGGTTTCATACTCGCCACTTTTTTAAAACCTGGTTGAACTAGATACCTCCAGCCAAACAGTGTTTTTCAGACACAAATAAAATTATCACTGTTCTGGTTGCGGCGAATGAATAGGCCATTTACTGCGATAAAATACTACAAGATATTACTTAGTAACAATAGGACAAGATTTGTAATAAAAACAATACACGAAAGATGTGTACTCTAAACTAAGTATTCAAGAAAAATATAAGAAGTTTGAAGAACTTTTAGCTCCACTGGGAAAAGATGTCTAAGCAATGAGAAAGGTAAGATAAAGTGTTTAACAAATGACACCCAATATCTACTGAGGGAATGAGCTAAACTAAGGTCTATGATAGAGAAAACCAAAGATAAAAGAAAAGAGATAACAGCATTGAGTAAAATAATGAAATCTAACATGAGGAGAGAACACCGGAGATATATGTTAAGACTACTAGAACATTTTTTTCTAGAACACCGATGAGCGCGAGTGTTTACGTTCATAAAAAATAAATTTTCGTGAAAAGCTGCCAATGCAAGTTGGGTATGAAGAATTATACTCCCATTAGGTACCGGTGTCCATTCGATGTCCTATACTATTTTTCTAATTTAAATAATTTTACCTTGCTAGACAGCGCAGTCTCCTACTTAATAAATATAGCAAAATGTTCAATATAAAAATTTAATATTTCATAATTCGCATTCAAGTATTACACTATCGCTAGTCTTCTTGCTAGCTTCTAGTTCCGCAAATTTAGGTCACCCATGTTAGGTTGAATATGTAACACCGTGTTATAGAATACCAGAATATTAGACACCGTTTATAACGTACCTGTAAGCGATGGTTTGATTTATCACTTTTTAAATATGTTATTTATATGTTTTGTTTTAATTATTTATTTGTCTGTACTTTGTATTGTGCTTCATATTTATTATCTATGTTATGGCACATAGTTATTGCATGGAGGTAGATGTAAATTCGTTAGGATTTTTAAAATAATAAAGTTTTAGTGGTATATGCGGACACGGTAGTCAGTAGTCGTCCGATCTTTTCAGGGCGCACAATACGTTGTTTAATTTATTTGTCCCTTCGCCGCGATCCTTTATAGTACCCCTGTATATGATATTTGCCTATGAACCCGGTGCCACAGACTTAGCTGAACGCTTTCTCCTTCAGTTTTATTTTTCTGACCTATAGCCACTAATTAACTTTAGGAGACATGATTTACTGAGATTTGGAATAGCCGAGTGGGAGTGAGTGGATAACTAAGTTCAAAGGCACCTATTGGAACCTAAACCTGAAGAATCGCACAAAAATCAATATTTTCTTTTTATTCAATTATACAGATATCCCAAGACGATGTCGCATCCGAATAACCTCAATATTGTAGAATAGGAATAGCAAATATTGAAATACTCAAAGGCGATTATATATTATTAACACAATGGATACCAAAAATTGGGAAAAAAGGACTGTTATAATTTTTTTTTTGTTAAATTCCATTGTCTTGCTTTTATCTTACACTAGTTCACCCGGAAAACTTGGTTCCGCCTTGGATTTGATCTTTGTTATTATTATTATTATTATTTGGTAAAACACACTAGCAGCTAATTAGCTGATGCGTGTGTATCAAATAGCTTGGAGATATCTTCCTTGTCCAATTTATTCTTAAAAGAGTTTATCGTTGGAGCCCTCACAACTTTTTCTGGGAGTTTGTTCCATGCTGTGACCACTCTGTTAGGCAGGAAATGCTTCAGTGGGTTTCTTTTTGCTGAGGTTTCCCAAAGTTTCAAGGGCTTATTAGCTGTATTCATTTTGTATTATTTGGAGAATGCCCGGATCGATCCTCCACAGTGGCCGGACGTAAGGGGCCCGGTGGTCACATCAAGCGAACAATCCCGACCAAGTCCCGACATAGGTATGAGACCCGCGCTTGATTTTATTTTCGCGCGCATTAATTTTGATTTGCGATAATTGCGTAAGATAATATATGGTGTAAAGGATTATCATAATGCGCATGAGGTGTTTAACTAACTACGTATTTACGTTAATAAGGATTAATACTGTATCCGTTTAAATGGCTCTTCAATTACCGCATTGTATATGACCATTTTTTATAAGTTAGAATGGGTATAGTAAGCTATCCTTAAAAGATAGATATATGCAATCGCAGACTTTTTTGCTTTTTAAGATATACAATTCCGTAGAACGTTATTTTGCTTTATCATAAAAATTAGCCAGCGTTTGCAATGTAAGCGCACAAAAAAATATTTTTACGACATTACAAATCTTTGAAATTCTCTGATGTTCTCTATTATAATAATACTAGCTGTTGCCCGCGACTTCGTCCGCGCGGAATCAAGAAAAACCTTTTAATCACTTCGCAGAATAAAAGGTTATAATCGTATTTTTTATATTATTTGTTTTAACCGTACAAAATAAATCGTAAAACATCAGTATCAAAGTATATTTCGATTTCATTTAATTGTTTATCTGTATAGCGCTACATTTCACCCGGTGTTGTTGATATTCAATTTAAAAGTTAAAAAAGTGGTAAATAATTAACGCACATGTTCAAGGCAATTAACAATAACAAAAAATAACGGCGGTGTACGACCTCGTAAGCTGCGGCACCAAAAAAATAAGAATTAAGAATTTCCAACTGATATTTTGAGTGTTATAATCGTACTAATATTACAAATGCGAAAGTTCGTAAGTATGGATGTACGATAGGATGATTTCAAAAACTACAAAATAACTTTAATTAAACTTTGCAATAATATAGCTATACTATATTATTGTGTGAATTGTCCAAAATGTAAATGTCAAGTAAGGAGAAAAAAAATCCACTATATGCGAGCTATTCTGGTGTGCGCTGCAAAAACCGTTGAGTTACACATATAAATTGTATAATGGAAATGTTTACCTTAAATAGTCCTACAAAAAAGCCCGGGACGGCATACTATATCTATCTTTTATATGTAAGCCATTATCGCCAAAAAAGTCTATTAATTATTACCGGAACGAAGTTTGCTGGGCCAGCTTAGCTTATCGTACACACTGTTTATATTTATAATGAGTTTTTAGAATGCGCGTTTTCAATCAAGAACAGTAACACTGAAACCGATACCGATACCGATACCATCACCATGACCTCAACGACCGCCACCATTATCACCATCAATGGCACCACCGTCACCACCACCAATCCTACCTAAAACCGTCTAATGCGGTTTAAGATGTTGTCAATTCACTAAGCAAGTTGCTGACGCTGTAATTGCGGACGCATTTTGCACATGTATATCTTGCGAACCTCTAAGATCTAACGCAGCTAAGAAGTACAAAAGTATTTTTTTTATTAATTTACTGGCTTAAAGCAACCTTCGTGCCATTGTAGGTAGCGGGTGGCGCTTTCGATACGGCGACGCGTAATTTTGTTCACAATTTAGAGGGTTTTTAACTTTTTCCGCGGAACCCTAATTATTTTTCTTAAATTAAAGTAGTCTTAAGTTTTCGTAGTTTGAGTATAGAATATAAGGGAATTTAAATACTTACGCCGTTTGCTGCATTAGCTGCGTGTTGCCAAGTGGGGCAAATATATACCCCAAAATGGGGCATATGCCTAACATATTTAAAAAAAAATACCTTCGACCTTTTAAAAGCATATTGTCATCGTAGTTTTTTCAAAGAGAAAGATAGAGAGAAAGCTTCAATACACGATTTTACGCCAACGGAAACCCACGGTTACATCAACGCCTAAATCGCTCCATAATCCGTCCACTTGAGTTTAAAATTGTTTTTTATGAGACCAATACTTTCGTAGTCATTTCAAAGATTTAATCTAATTATTTCGAAATTAGGGCCGAAATTCATACTTCGTTTTGGGTTGTAGACTCGAGCTTTAGGGGCAAATATTTTCGAGAGTTGGTAACACTGCGAGCAGCGGCCAGTCGCCTTTCGCATAGATAATACACTCTATATAGGAATAGATGGGCAACTCCAGATTTATTAAATTATTACTGACATACGCGACCTATGGATTGCGCTAGCTATTTCAAGTTTAACCTACTTGATGTCAGTACAACTAATCATCTAGATTTATTTATGATAAATGGCTAATAGAGAATTGCATTCGTTTATATAGCATGTATGTATTAATGCGTATCAGTACAAAACTACGTATAAAAATTTCAATTAAATTATCTTTCAGCATTTTGACATGATGGTAAAAATTTAAACAAAATACATATCAATATTATTTTATATTTCTATGAACTAAATTATAGTGTTCTGTTTTAAGTTTCATTACATCTTCCCTATCGATATTTTTGATTTTTCCTAACAAATTTTCTTTTCGACCTCAGTGCACGTCGTATGTTATCCGTTGTAAATATGAGCTCCATGCACGACATCTTAACTTTTTTTGAGGATAAAATAGAATGTGATAAATTTAATAAATAATGCGCAATATATTGAATGAAAATTACACATAGTAATGTGTAAATTTTATATTATATATACTTAGTCGGGTTATAAGTTCTGTAACAAACTTTTAATTTAATTAATAATACAAATTTTGTTAACTATTCTGAAATGAAGGAATTAAATGTAGTACAATTTTATTTACATTATTCGAAATTCCCTCCCCCATTTTGAGCTGATGTAGAGTCCTGTTGGAATACACAATGTCTGTTTTCGAACATTGTTCGAGAAAGAGGTTCCACTATGTTGGTAAGGACGGTATTTTATTTTATTTTATTTATTATTCGTATATTTTTCTTCCGCAAACAAAATTTCGCAGTATTTTTTTTACCGCGTACCGCCGTAATAAAGCGCAAGGTCCAGCTTATTTTTTTTCAACGCTCGTTCAAAAAATGTCTGGTCTTTTTAAAGTAGGCTCGTAGTCCGAGGTCATTCATCATAGGTCATAGTCATCTTCATTTATTACTCTTTTTACCCTGGTTCTGCTTATCCCCATCTAAAGAGATTCGAAGCTTGAATCTTCAGTGTTTCGTTTGATAGTGCCATAAACAAACCGTAGTGTTATTTTAAAATTTTGCATAGTATTGAAAATCTCTGTTGGCGCGTTACCACAACGGTGGAATGCGATAACCGCAACTCTATCTTCTTTCTTCGACCACTCCCTATTTGGTAGTGAATGACAATGAATTTATTTTTTTTACATTCGGAAAGCGCAAACGTTGCATTTTTAAAATTAGTCGAAGAATATTTAGCCAGTATTCGCCAATATAAAAAAAAAATGTTTTGACAGAACTTATAACCCGATTAGTATATTCGTCATCTAGGTTATGAGTAGAATTTGACTATATTTTTGTTTATTATAAAGAAAGAATTTAGTCCATTCTCTCCTATTTATTGGCAAGGGCGAAATAGCAACGACAGTTGCTGCAACTAACGATATTTTAGATCATTTTAATAAAATAGGAGGTATACTGTAGGATGTGTTCACGCCATGCTAGCTCAGAAACGATAACGAAACGAATGACCTTCCGCGGTCCAGGCCGATCATGTGACGTGAAGAGCGGACAGGCCATTAAAATTGGTCCGGCGTGACACATCTGATCGTCTGTTTTAGCTTTGAATGTCGTGACGCCTGCGAGTGCAACTCATTCAATCAACTGTCATAATATTTTGCTCTGTGATAAGAAATTTATGTAGCGGCATTCCAACAAAAGTATTCGAAATTGAAATATAGTTTATCTTCATACGTTGTCATACGTACATTGAAGTCAGTGAAAAGAATTAATTATATTTATCAACTTATTATCTTTCCAAATTGTTTCTGATAATAATCTAAGCCATTTATAGAGTATTTCTTCAGTTTAATATTATATTAGGAGTAAGTTTTACTGTTGTAAAAGTTTTATCAGGGTTGAATAAATACTGAGATAAAGTTGTATTTAATTTTGAGACAAATTTATTTTGTTGGGAAGTATTCGTTTCTTGTTTAGTAAGTAAGTTAAAAAATGTTATTAAGAAATCTTGCTCGATTACCTTTTAGAAGATCTTTTCACGTATCTGCAAAGTTAAATCAAGCCATGGGGATAGACGGTAACAATATCTTGGCGGAGAGTCTGAAAAAACAGGTACTCAATAATTAAAATATTAATCATATTTATTTGTTTAAATTTTATTATAAATTCAAGAAAATTTATTTTATTTTTAACAAGCTTTTATTAGCTTGGTATGTTTGTATTTAATAAAATCTTTCAATGTGACTTTCACCCCATGTTTAAAATGTTGGATTAGTTTGATACATTGCACGCTTATCAAGGACTGGTAGCAATGCAATAAATTTAATTGTTTGTCCCATTTCTTTACCAGAATTTTAGATTTTTTTATGATTGAGAATTACACCATTTAGGTGTATTTAAATAATAATAGATACTATATATAAAGATACTTAGCGTGTTTTTAGTTTTTAAAACTATAATTTGTATATAAAATTTAAAATATTTGAGTGTTTTAAACCTTATGAATGTGAAAAATCTTATTTTTGTAGTGTTAAATTAGTTACAAAATATAAACTGAAGTTTTAGGGAGAATAACTTTTGTAAGAGAAATCATTATCAACCAGAGTATGAATATTTTAATAAGAATATATAACAGAGAATAAAGTAGTATTATTGTAGTATAATTTACATGATAACACATTTAACTTTTAGGGTGTTGAATATGTATTTGGTATTGTTGGTATACCAGTTATTGAAACATCTTTAGCCTTTCAAGCCGCTGGTCTTAAATACATAGGGATGCGCAATGAACAGGCAGCATGCTATGCAGCTCAAGCAGTTGGCTATCTTACTGGTAATTATACTAATACATCATTCTATGCCCTTTTCCTGTGTTATGTGGGGTCAGAACAACAGGTTTTTGTCCTCCAAATTAATAATAGTATTAGTTATTTCATACCACACATTTTTTCTTAGAACTACCCCTACCGGCTATTAATTATTATTTATTACTAAAATTCTCATTCCATTCTTCTGTTCCTCTTTCGCAATTTCTTTCCCCTCCTCTGTTCTGACTCCTGGCTTACAAGGTAATAGCAATGATATATCATTGCTATTACCTATATCTAGATCTAAAGATCTATGAAGGATTGTGGGAAGCAATAGAATGTTAGATGCAAGGGATTAATGTAGTAACAGAATTCATCAAAAATCAATATTATTATAGTCGTTTTTGAAAGTTTTGAGTTGTGTGATGTAAGGGATATGGTGATGAAACTGTGTGAAAGTTCAGTAGTGGTACCATATGATAAAACTAAGCGAAATTGTCGTAGAATTTGTATTCATGTCCACACTACAGTTTAAATGTGTGATACTTTTTAAAACATATTATGTGTCATTTAATAAAATAATACATATATTATTCTATAATATCAGAAATTTTATTCAATAAGATCTTACATTCAAGACATTCATCACACATTTGCTTAATTGCTTAGGTAAGCCTGGAGTTTGTCTGGCAGTATCTGGACCTGGTCTTCTTCACTGCATTGGTGGCATGGCTAATGCCCAAGTAAACTGTTGGCCATTACTTGTCATTGCCGGCTCTTGTCCAGAAGACCATGAGGGCATTGGAGGCTTCCAGGAGTGGCTTCAGGTAATGTTATTTTAAAATTAATAATACAAATATGATAAATTTATTTTTTATAACACAAACAATAAAATTGTTCTTTTCAAGTGACTCATAAACTATTATCTTGGATTTTCCCACATTTTATATTTTCCCAGCCTTTTTATAAGCTTTTTCAAGGTTTATGTAAGTTAATGAAGCTAAAGAATATAGTGCTATCTTACTTCATATTAAATCATTTATATGACTTTCAAAATGTAAGTTAAATTTTGTATTTCGAAATTCAGAGTTTAAGTTTTTGGTGAGTGAAATAAAAATAAATAAATAAACCAGTACAACTTAGGGTCCTTCAAGAAGCAAGCCTATCTCTTTCTTAAAGGCCGGCAACGCATCTGCAGTTCCCCTGGTGTTGCAGGTGTCCAAGGGCGTCGTTGAGCACCTTAGTGTTCCCGCCGATCGTTTGCCCCTTTCTCTTATATAAAAAAAATGCTTTCTTTAGACATGCCAAAAGAAAATAGGCGCTTAGCCTAAATCTCTGTAATAGTAACTCAAGGGTTCCCGCGGGACCCTCCGCTTAGGTCGCTATTAGCGGATTGGCGAGGTCATGAACTCTTACATCGCTTGTACAGATGCTTGATGGAGTCATGGAGTGAGTAGGCTCAAGCCCCCGAGAGGGGGAACCTCTGCTTAAACTGTCACTCAATACGTGTTTAGCATTCCTATTTAAGGGTTTCCGAGAGGGCCGAGCCTCGGCTCGATACGTTACTAATATCGTATTACGTGAAGGGCGGTGTGTATTGAGAGTATGTACCTACTTATGTATCCTTCCTTAGGTGTCCTTCCTTTCTTACTCATATAGGTGTGATTTTCAAAATTTCTTTAAAAGTCAATGTTTTCATTTATAATTTTTTAATATTTGATATAAATGTACGTTTTAAATATATATTACAAGTATTATATAAGGAAATAAAGATACATAATATAGTAATAGTAATTTAAAAAAAAAATTAAAAGTTGCTTATAAGATAACTCCCATTAGTTTTTTTACTATGATGCAATAAACGCTTAAAATATATATATTTTTTCATTTCATTTCAAAAGAATACATTTCCTTATATTTTTTTATTTACGGCAGATGTTTTTTTTATTATACTTAACTTTAACCTTATAATATCTTCAGAGTATTTAAAAGATAATGAGTTAACTTTTTTTATTAATGAAAGTGTAAGAAGTAAAATAAATTATAGGACTAATACTGAATTGTTTTCAAAATTTACAAATCATATATTACACTTATTTATCGTTCAACCTTTGTATGTATTTATTTCCTATTATCTGTTAAAAAAGGATAAGATACCACTTTAGATAACCGGTCATATTTAATACAACATGGATTAGGGTCGTAACGATGGCCTTCTTAACGAAGTCGGATGCGGAGGTATCAGATTAATTATTCTAAAGATTTTTTGACTTTTTCAAAAATCAGTTTTGAAGTAAGCAATAAGTCAAAAAATATTCATTCAAAATAGGTAGGCAAGATCTTTTATAAGCTTTATTGGTAATCAAAATTAGGAAGATCCAAAAAATAATTTTACCTACAAGCCCACCCCTACTTGCAAGTCAAAAAATATTCATTCAAAATAGGTAGGCAAGATCTTTTATGAGCTTTATTGGTATTCAAATTAGGAAGATAAAAAAAATAGTTTTACCTCCAGCCCACCCCCTACTCGCTTTTTTTATGGTAAAAGGTGGCAAACGAGCAAGCGGGTCACCTGATGTTATGTGAGCGCTACCCATAGACATCCGCAACAAGCAAATGTGTTGCGGATGCGTTGCCTACCTTTAATGGATAGAGGAGTGGATAGACAAGAAAAAGGATATTTCCTTTTCCCCGCCCCTTCTCCCCGTCCAATCCTCTTCCCGTTCCCATCCTGCCCTTACAAAGAAAGGGTGGAAAGAGGAAGAGGACTGTAATTAGGCCTCCGGCACCTCACTCATCGGACGAAACGCAGAGTACTTCTACTTCACGCCTGTTTTTTGTGAGGTCGTGGTATTTCACCGGTCGAGCCGGCCCATTCGTGCAACAGATATTGTTGTTGCGGCGAGAGCCTGCACGCGCTCTTACCACACAATCATAAAGGTCTTCATTCCATTGTGTTCGCACTCAACCGAATGACCGCGTCGCCTTGTGCATTGTATGCCAATGTAATTTAACCTCCATTACAACTCCGCACAAATTTAACCTACAGTGGCGGAGATGACGTTCCGTTACAACCTGAATATGGATTTCTATTTTCTTTGCTTTTCTATGAAGATTTGTAAACCAAGTACACAAGACCTAATTCTTTTCCTCTTGCCCTTTCATCCATTTATAATAAGGAAAGGATGGGAAGGGGGAAAAGGTAACGGGGGAGAGGAGGTGCATAAGAAAAGGAATTATCATTCTGTTTATATCCATCAAAGTTAGGCAACTCATTAGCTTGTTGCAAATGCCTATGGGTAGCGGTCACTTAATATCAGGTGAAATTTTCTATTAAAGTATCGTAAACTATAAAGAAGAATGATTTGTATGTCATCAGTGAATGAATAAAATATATAAGCTCCTCACCTTACCTTATTTCGTAAAAGTGTATTAGATCATAGGGACAAGTGGATTCAAACACAGGATAGATTGACACATAAATACATATCGAAATATTTGTTAAAGGAGGACGATCCTTCTTTTCATTAACATTAAATTCTACCTACGTATCCTGTGATTAGTTCTACTTCGCACTGCACAAAAAAATTATAAAATCAGTGTTTGCGTTGGTTAACATAAATCATCATCAGCCTACTTCTGAACATAGGCTTTCAACAATATGCGGTTCTTCGCTTTAAGATGGGCAATGTTCTACTGTCATTAAAAGATCATCGGAGGTCATGAAGGGTTTCTTCCCAGATGTTCAAAATTTCGATAAAGCGATTTCGGCGCATTGATCGAGAAAATCCCAACCCAGTTCTCCTTTCCACCTTTTCTATATCTATTTCTTCCTCTATCCAGCATAAAAGTGCACATCTGCAACTCATCCGGTTATTGAAGCCTAAGGATGGATCAAGGTGAATCTTTCTCTCTTTTACTCGTAAGCTAGTTATAATACAGTATTGAAGAAGTCATTCTACTACTATTCGATTTTGAACACTGTGTTTGGTTGTTAAGGTGGAATCAAGCCGAATGTACTGCAAATACGCAGTCAGACCGCCATCGCCTCGCCTTATCCCGTTGCACGTAGAGAAAGCGGTGCGGCTTGCGTGCTCTGGCAGGCCGGGCGTGGCCTACCTCGACATGCCTGCGACCCTGCTCACAGTAAACATTTGCAATTAACTTATAATATAATCATATTCATAAATAATGTAAACAAGACTATGACTACAAAAATGTGTACACCTACATAATTAAAATTTTAATTACAATATTAATATGTTAATATTTTCTTGTTCATTAATTAACATCTTTTTCTTTTGGGGAAATTAAATAAAGCAATAAAGGCAACATTACTGAAACGGCTCTTAAAGTGATTAACTTGAAAATAATCCAAATAATCACAGACTTAAATTTTGAATTGTTTCGTGACAATCAGGTAATATAGTTTCTGATTTGCTAGAACCAAACCTTATTGCATTGCACTGACAGCTGTAATAATGGGTCTCCTATGTTGGGCGGACTCTAATAATCCCCAAAGTGAAGAGTTTTTTTACAAAATTGTTTTTGTTTTTCACCAATGATTTATTTATACGCATTATTGTACTATAAAGTTTCGATGGTTTTACCCAAACGGTAATAAACTAATCACACAGGTCCGATTCTCGAGTCAGAAGGTATTTAATTAAAAGAGCTATTTCATTATTTTTGTAAAATGTCATCATCAAAATTTCTTTGTACAAAATTAAAAAATGTCTTATAGGCGGAAGCTGATGAAGACAAGGTCCCCTTAGACTACTACAACGCCGGCAACGCGAAACTAGCGCACCCTGATCCATCATTAGTGGAGCAGGCGGCAGATCTGCTGGCCAAAGCCGAGCGACCACTGGTTATTGTAGGCAAAGGTGCAGCGTACAGCAGGGCGGAGGAGGCCGTTAGAAAACTTGTGGACAATACCAA
>JWHW01003677.1:302444-323656 GCA_000931545.1 Papilio glaucus
ACCCGGTAGATTCTGCAACTCATTAACTTGTTGCCTACCTTCAATAGACAGAAAAAAAGCATATTGCCTTTTATTATCCGTCACCTCCTCCGTCACATTCTCTTCATTTCCATCCTATACTTATTAGAGAAGAGTGGGACGGAGAAGAGGACCAGATTGAGGCCAATCCATATGCGTGTAACAAATGTTGGTGCGGGCTCTATCACTGACATATAATTTGATTTTACTCATCAGATGTACCTTATTTTACAGCAAGATAGAATTTTTGTAAACAAATAAACGTTATTTACCATACATGGCCATACATACATACGGCCATTATACTTTCATCGGAATGTAATTTTGTGGAAATCGTGAGATAAAGTATAATTAAATTGAATAACATGGGTAGCTAATGTTATAAGGTAATATGAGCAAAAATTGATTTTCGAAAATATGTGTATATAATGGAATTACCAATTTTAACGTAAAAAATGTTTACAAAAATTCCATCTTGTTGTGAAATAAGGTATAGCAATATTTGTTTTAAGCAACAGCCGCTGATGTTGTTGGCATTGTTATAAAAAAAACTTGTTATACAAGCTTGCGTTAAAACTGCGTATGTTATCTTATGTATCAAAGTTCATTTTCATATGTAGTATTCTTAATCTCGAGATAAACAAAGAAATGAATTTATGTTGCAAAAACGACGAATCCACCCGTGAATTAGAAAAATAAATAATCAACATATATAGAGACAACACGGGAATTAATTAAGATAAGATTTTAACAGAGCGTATTTGCTGTTATTTTGTTAACACGGAAAAAAGCACCGACAGCTCACTGGTCAAATAAGCGACTGTATAAAATCTATCAGGGTTTCGGTTTGTAGCCTGTTATAACCCCGTGTTATCTTATCTGTATGTATTATATATTTAAGTATTTGACTATCGGCATTGCCCGAGAACCACGATGCACTGGTATATATTACATACACATGTACATATTAGGCGAAGAACTGACTACTGTCTGAATGTTTATTGTCTCACCTTGTTCCGCAAGAGTACTCAGTAATTTCGGTAATTTCACTATTACGTTATTCGCCATTCGTAAATAGTTTTTATTATGTCTGACATTTTGCTTCTCGATATTTAATTTTTGTTTTTATGCTTATTACTTTTGAAACACTAGACCATGCCTTTACCAACTAATAATATAATTCAAATGTTCAAGGTGAATCGCTATGACAGTTGTTCTGTGTTTTGGACTTTGTCCTCCTTTTCCTTGATAATTATTTTTTTGTCTCGTCATTGTGTTTATTGTAAAACTATTTAAAGTATGTAAATGACGTCTTACAATAGTAGTAAAAATAGTAGAGAATATAGTTTTTGTCTTCTTCTGTGTGCCATCTTTTTTAACTGATGTTGGCGAACTTCATGGCAACTTGAACCTTTGAAACGGCTGCTCTCTTTTTCTTTAATATTACAATTTTACAATCTCCTGTTTCTGATTCACTATAACAGTTTAGACACACGTTTGGTATACATCCTGTTATAGTGTATTTATCGCGCGATCGGAAGAAGCTTTTCGAATTTCCGGCCAGCTATGAAATGGGTACTTTCAAGAGAAGAGTGAATGGCTGTTACTAAACTAGTGCCTATCATCGTTAGTTTATTCAATATAAGAAAAAAAATCATAATATTATATAACTATGTATAATACTTATACTTTGTTTGCAGAAGAACAATAGAATTACTTTGTTCGTAATAAAATTATTGCGCTGGAAATATTTGTACATATATATTACATACATTATACATATCTAGCAGTATTCAATTCTTTAAATATGAGTACCAACTTTACGCTCATAGTTCATAGTACGTTTACAACAGTGCTAATAAAAAATCATAATCACAAATCAATAAATAAGATAAGATAAAATAATAACAAATGTTCGTCACATAAGCGTAAACACATAACGTAAGCTAAACAAAAAACGTCCCAACTGGGACGCTTTTCGGGTCTTCACTTTTCGACCGTGGCATATCTGCTACTCTTTAGGGTTCCGTACCCAAAGGGTAAAACTGGTTGATGCGATAAACTTGAAAACTATTGAACTGATTTTCTTGCGATTTTCACCAATAGAATGATAAATGAGAAAGATTTAGGTATGTGATTTAAGATTTTGTGTAAATTGACTGAAATATGATCATTACTTTAATAATATAATTGTAATACTAAGTTATTGTATACTAACTGACAAATGTAAGCGTATCGCAACGAAAGAAAATAATATTACAACAGACACATAATGGTAATGGGGTTTTTGAACTGTACAAAACCGTGTGTATCGAACAATTAGAGGACTAGACACGACATTGTGACGCTACATCCACACACCAACCAACTTACCGAGAACGTAGTACAAATTAGCGTCAAGTAAAGATATTTATTGACGTGACTTGCATTTGCGTGTCGCATTTTGAGGCTTATTCGTTGCTAGGTAAAGGCGTAGTTCCCGACGAGTCGCAGTTGTGCGTGTCGTCAGCGCGCACGCAGGCTCTACTGCAGGCAGATGTCATCTTGCTATTGGGTGCCCGTCTCAACTGGATGCTGCACTTTGGACAGTCGCCGCGGTATGCGTCTGATGTTAAAGTCATACAAGTAAGTCTAACTACATGTTAAGTACTGCTCTACTCTCTACTGAGATAGAAGTCTCCCTCCCTCTCCTTCCTTATGTGATTTAAGATTTGTCATAGGAGGACATTTCGACAAGTAAGAAGTATAAACTAAATACTTCCATAAAACGTATAGGTTAATTATTGGAAAATAAATGATCCCAGTTATTAATTAAAATTATACAGTACATAAACTTTATCATAATACCTTTATATAATGTCCTCTTTGATTTGATTTCAAATGAAACTATCAAATTTTTTCGGTCGTTTAGTTACCCTGTAACCCTTAATGACAGGTGTAGAGCGTGAGGAGCAGTCTCTTTAGGTGTCGGTGGCAAAGGGCGCCAAAAGAGGTGTGTCCCTTTAGTAAGCAAAGTACCCTGAACAAGGTTGAAGGTTTGTGAAGACTGGAAATAGTCATTAAACCTATTACCACAGATAATATCAGTATATATAACCATTTGTATTATGAATATGCCAAATTAGAAATCTCCGATCACCCATCAGCCCATGAGCGTTAGTTTTTACATTTATATTTTTTGTTAACCTTCGCACAGGTTTAAATTATAGCCGCTGTTACAAGGTGACTGCCATTTGTATAGAATTATAAACAAACCGTGGGTTTACATCACGCCGAAAACAATTAAATGAAACATATTTTCATCTCAGTTGTTTTAAACAGAAAGATAGAGAGGAAACTTGTTTCGATACACGAGTTTACGCCATTGGAAACCCGTACGCGGTGGAATGATATTAGCCAAACTAGTATGTCAAACAATTTTATACAAGTTTTTTTTCTTTTAGCTGTTCCTATGTATTACATTAAATAAATATATATATATAATGTAAATCGGATGATTTTGTTTTAGAAGATTATACATTGTAATACAAATATTCGATTGCAATGTTGTTCGTCTTTTATTTATCGCGTCGGAAACACTTTTCTTGTCACAAATGTTTTAATGTTTAAATGACTAACAAGTAAAATAACGATCACAATAAACAAGCTGATGCCCTCAACTTAATTTGCACTAAAATTTGCATGTGTAGGAGTAGGCGTGTGTACAAGAACGGACGGCCTGATTTAAATGTAATATGAGCGATGGCTAATAAAAGCTTTAGGGTAACTTTAGGGCTTTTAAAAAAATACTCGTACACTTAAATCCCATCCAGAAACCCAATATCGGCTTTAAATCTTTCGTACTTTATTCTCATCGGTCATTTATTTCACCAGGTGGACATATCACCGGAAGAACTGAACAACTCCATCAAGTCCGAGGTGGCCGTGCACTCCGACATCAAACCCTTCACCGAGGCTTTAACGCAGAAGTTGGCTGAAAGGAAGTTTAGTCTACAGCCAGCTGGCAACAAGTGGTGGCGGACGCTCCAAGACAAACAGAAGAAAAACGCAGAGTTTGTTGAGGTAGCATACAATACCATATATCATGGTGTAAATATATTGATTATTCGGATTAAGTTTAAAAACACTTAACAGTAATTTTTAAAATATTTAGATCCCAGCAACAACTTCATTTGTTGCACGAATGGGCTGTCTCAACCGGTGAAATACCACGACCCCACAGAAGACAGGCGTGAAGTAAAGTATTTCTGCGTTCCGTCCGATAAGTGCGTTGCCGGACGACTAATTCTAATCCTCTCCTTCACACTCCTAATATTAATAGGATGGGAAGGGAAAGAGAATTTGACAGAAGAGGGGATGGATAAGAAAAGGAAATATCCTTTTTTCTGTTTATCTCCTCTGCCCAAATATAGGCAACGCATCTGCAACTCATTAACTTGTTGCAGATGCCTATGGGTAGCGGTCACTTAATATTAAGTGAACCTCTTGCTCGTTTGCCACCTTTTTGTAGAAAAAAGAGATCTAGTCAAATCTAACATAATAATCACCATTAAATTGCATATAATTTTTAGGCCCAAGCGAACGATAAGTCAGTGCCTCTCAATTACTACGCAGTGTTTAAAGCTGTCCAAGCGAACATTCCAAAAGATTCCATCATAGTGAGCGAGGGGGCCAACACTATGGACATCGGGCGCGGTATACTGCTGAACAATGAACCACGACATCGGCTGGACGCGGGCACATTCGGAACTATGGGCGTGAGTACTGTTTTACCATGATTGGCCCGTGCTGTTTTACCATAATGCAGTGGAGACGAACATAGTCGCCATAATGAGCCATTCAATTTTCGAAATTAATTAAAGTTGGCAATTAATTTATTACAGGGATGCCGATATATATCCGAATCCTATAACTTTATTTTTCGAATCTGTAACTATTCTCTAATTAACTTGTACGCTTTTTTTTTGTTTATACAACATTTTTTTAGTACTAATAGAGATTTCACAAGAAGCTCCAATAGCTTAATGGTTAAGGGTGCGGACTGCGAAACATGCACGTGGTCGTGGGTTCGAATCCGCCTTTGGAATGTAATGAACCATTTCTATCAACAAAACAAATCTACTAATATCTCATATACATGCCTGATTAGGATTGGCATCAGGCAGGCAGGCAGTAAAAACACGAGCCAAAACCTATAACAGTAATAAAAAATTTAAAAAAAAGAGGGAAAAGGGTAGAGAGAAGATGAAGACGATTAGAGATTTGTCAATTCTCAATTTTTTATATTGTACTTTATTTACCTGACTGACCGTAAGTTTTGGCCGTTTCATTGTGACCGTAAATAGATTTGTATTCTTCTATGGAGTATCATTAGTAATATGAATCGTACTGACAGTTTTTTAATTATCGGTTACTTGCTTATAAAATTAAGTGTAGCACGTTATATTTACTATTAATATACATCTTGTTATACTTATTGTACTGAATTTATCCATTCAGGTGGGCCCAGGGTTCGCAGTGGCGGCGGCCATGTGGTGCCGTGATCACGCTCCCAGTAAGAGAGTCATCTGCGTAGAAGGAGACTCTGCTTTTGGTTTTTCTGGTTAGTACAAGTTTCAGGTCGATGCAGCAAAGGCCGCACCCACAAGATAGAATAATGATCTGGTGAAGTTTGAGGTAGTTACTGGCTGAAGGCGTTATTCGCATTCGTTAGGCAATTGTCATCATCATCAGCCTATATCAGCCCACTGTGCTGGGCATAACCCTTCCTCAATGGTTTCCCCAAAACTCCCCTATGCGACTTCCTGCCGTCTTCACGAGGTCATCGGTCTGGAAGGAGGGCGCCACAGTTCTGGTCCCCATCCATGGCCTCCATTCCAAGATTACTCTAAATAAACGTTTTTTTTTACATTTTTCATGTTCCTCCCCTATGTATCAACTATGTCGTCTACTTTTCTCTGTTGGATTTCTGCATTCCGGATTGTATCGCTTAGAGAAACAACGAGCCTAGCTATCTCCATTGCCCGCTGTGCGGTATTTAACGTATGGGCCGGCGCCACCGTCAGACAGACGATAAATTATTTTAATTATAATTAAAAAATTATAAACAATGAATCAAAACTTACAACTATTAACAGACATACATAAAATTAGCATATTTTGTTTATGATTTTCATAACTAATTTAAAACGTAACAAATAACTCGGGTGTTTTACATAAATTACAATTAACCTTATGGTACTAAAGACTGTTTTAATTTACATGTAAATGATTCTATATCTATATTTCACAAAGAAGTAAATTTTGTGTAAATTTAAAATCTAAATTGTAATAGATAAAATGTTCATGTTCGATAATATTATAAATCCGTAAAATTAGTTTAATTTCAATGTGTAGTATTCGCGTAAATATAAAAAATTATTACATTTATATATATTAGATGATCGAAAACGTACTCATAGTATTTTTAAATATATAATAGATTTCAGTCATAAAGACGATGAAGGGTCCGCTGTCGTTGTAGCCGGAAGTCGAATTTATAGGTAACTGTCCCTCTCTACTTACCATTTATAAACAAATTTTGTTTGTTACAGGTATGGAGATTGAGACCATGTTCCGTTATAAATTACCAGTGATCATTATTATCGTTAACAACAACGGAATTTACGGCGGCTTCGACAGGAATACCATGCAAGAGTTTCAGTCGTATGGCGATGTTGCTCAGAGGTACACTTAAACTTTACCCTAAACGATATTCCTTTTATAAAGCGATACTCGCACACTATTGTTCTAGAAATATTTGTATACGTTGTCAATTAATATTTCTTACCATAAAAGTCTAGTTTAACATTCATTTCCAAGTCGAAAAGAATTACTTTTGTAGAATTTAGTGAGTAATTTATCGTTATTGTAAAATGTCTTTATTATTTCAGCACTCCCCCTACAGCATTAAGTCCTGAAGTGCGCTATGAGAAAATGATGGAAATGTTCGGCGAGACCGGCCATCTCTGCCGCACGGTTGAAGAGATTGAGGCAGCGATTACAAAAGCTTTAACAGTGGTCGACAAGCCGACCATCATCAACATCCTTATAAACCCTCAGTCTAACAGGAAACCACAAACCTTCAATTGGCTGACCGAGTCTAAACTGTAATCCATTGGTACTGAATAGATTAATAAACAATACACAAAAATTAATTTAAAAACCAAAAAACTGTAGATCATTCCAGGGAAGAATACAAATGTAAAAAACACTTAAAAATCGGTCAAGCCTTTTAGGCTACATTAAATCACGATGGAATGTACTTACACACATACATCACTGCAAAAAAATGGCCATTAACATTTTGTGTCATGCAAAAAACATTAAATACAACAATTAAGTACAATTTATACACATTGTTATCAGTGTTATAGAAGTAATATATGTACCACCAATGTGTTAATATTTTTTGGACAAATATAAATCATGTCATAGATTTTCATGGATAGTTATGAATATCTTTTACATTATACTATATACCTTATCAAATACTATTTAATATTCAAATATTCATAACATACATTTAAAAAAATCTCTACATTAAAAGATAATTAAATTTTAAGGTAAAATGTTTGTAATCGCGCATAAAAAAGAAGTAAAGATATCTTTTTGAACAAACGACCATTGTGATTAAGATAAAACAATATGGTTATTGTCATATGTTTTAGAATTATCAATTGTAACATTGTTAAAGAAAAGTAGTTTGTAAGGCAAAAATATATTACAGCTATGTAATGCCTATGTAAGCTATAACATCTCTCTTGAGAAGTGTAAAATATCTTTAAATACTTAAAACAGCCTTCTTGGTGTAAGCTCATTTATGTATATAAATCTTTTACCTATTTGTATATAAACAATTGTAGATAAAAATTACACAATTATATTTTATAAATGGGATGTTTTAGGGATAAAATAAAAACAGGTGTATTTGTTTATATTGTCTGTAATTGAATTACTTATGTCACATCAAATGTTTGTATATGGTGAACTTAAAAATATTTATTAAATACAATTTATAAACTAAATCCCTGTATTATTATTTAACTCTGTTAGCAAATTAATCTGCTGTGTGTTTTGTCCAAAGCAAATTAACATGGGGGAGGTGGTTTTAAATCTTGCTGAGACATCCAATCAAAAAATTCTCTATCACAGTTTGTGCTGAAAAAAAAAACATTCACATTACACAAATGGAAACAAACATTCAAATATATAAAAAAATGATGGGATGAATAGGAAAAGGAAATATCCTTTTTCCTGTCTATCTCCTCCTATGTCCATTAAAGGTAGGCAGCGCATCTGCTTGATGCAGATGCCTATAGGTAATGGTCACTTGACATCAAGTTAACCATTTGCTATCTTCGTCCATTAAAAAAAAGCTATCTAAAAGCCCAAAACCCTTTTCATATTCACCTATGTCCCTCTAATTGCTATTTGTTCTCCCAAATTCTAGTGGTTGCATATGTTTATAGCAGTGGTCACCAACTTCTGGTTAACCTCCCCTTTCAATAAAAGAAGAGAAATCTATTTTTAGCATTTTTACCAATCTAATTTAATGTTGACATTCCCAACAAACAAGCAAATACTGCTTACTAAAAGATTTTAAATATCCCCATCATATTTAAATTTGTTGTGACTGTCACTAATTACCCATTACTCACTCTACTTTCCAATTTGAATTTCTCATGGAAAATATAAAAATATGTGACCATTAATTAAATAAAATCATTCTAACATTCAGCAGATGGGCCTTAGTTAATTATTTGAGACTCTGCTTTCATATTTGCATCATTTAAGTTATTTTACTATTAAAACATCATACCCAGTTTGCAGTTGTTGGTAATGGTTAAGGTGTAAGCATCTTGATCATAATCATTGGTGAGAGTGAGGTCAGCACCTCGGATGAGGAGTTCATTGCAAGTGTAGGGGAAGTCTGCTGCTGCTGCATACATGAGGGCTGTACTGCCGGACTGCAAGCAAACAAGCCATTGTTAATTATAACACATTGCCACAAATGCAGGTATAGAATAACAATTGTGAATATTAGGTTTTGAACTTTAAAAAGAGGCAGAGAAAATTACAAATGTGTACACTAAGTCTCTAATATCTACAAGATTAAGAATGAAGCTGTATTACTAACAAAGGATATTCTTTATCTTCATCATATCAATAAAACTGCAATATGTATGTCTCAATTTGAATTTCTCATGGAAAATATAAATATATGTGACCATTAATTAAATAAAATAACTGTAATATTCAGTAAATGGGACCTTTAATGTGTATTGATAATACTATCAAATTACTAAAATAGTGACTTATAGTGTACCTATAAGTTATAAAATTGTATAATCTATGATAATCAGTGATCAAACTCTTCAAATCAAAAGTAAATCAACTACAGATAGAATTTTCTTTCTTACATCATCCTGTATGTCAGCATCAGCACCTTCATTCAAAAGAAATTTCACAACCTCATGGTGCCCTCCGGCTGCAGCCAGGTGTAGTGCTGTCTCACCCTCCGGACCCCGCATGTTGACATTGGCACCACTCCTAATACACATTTCATATATAAAGTTAAATAATAATATTTATTTGTTATTAATACAGCTTGATGTTATAGAATTGTAAATATATTAAAAACAATTCATTATTTTATAAATCTCAATAATTGTACCTTTACTAAAACAAAACAAAAGATTTATAACTATATAATGTTAAAAACAACAAAGAGTGCAAATATAAGATGTCAAGTCTTATAAGTAGTATAAAGAAAATCATATAGAACTAAGAACAAAGAAAACGAGAACGTGACGATTTTACCAAACAAGGTCCTGACAACTATTTAACTGGCCGTAGCTAGCGGCCCAATGCAATGCAGTGAGCCCATGTTCATCAGTAATATCAACATATTGCTCCAGTTTCACGTCTTCCCGAGTTATTTCTCCGCGCCCAGCCTTTGCGTGAAAGCTACAATCGGGTTGAGGCAATTCGGGGACTAGCGCCTGCGTATTACCTACAATCGTGACCTTCAACACTTCAAACTTATTCAACAAAAAATTGATATATAATCAATAGAGTAGATTCCTAAGCTCCAAAAGATTATAAGTAAGAATACCTCTTTGCAAATTTGTTAGTGCAGTACACTGAACAGATTTGTATGGCGTAAAAGCACTTTTTCGTACACCATTTAAATTAGGTGCCCAACGTTGATAACCACCACTTCCACTTTTACTGCTATCCTGACTTCCAGAGTCAAACTCATATTTGAAGCTTTCTACGTTATCCTGCTTTTCTTGCTTAATATCAATATTTTTGCCTTCGTGTTTGACAGCAACGCTTTCTTCCATTTTTACCAAAGACAAAGACTACAGATTAGATTATAAGATTAATAAAAGACTTGAATGTGTGGTGCTGTGCTATAACACCAACACCAACACAATTTCATTTCGTACAGTTGGCAAGATTGAAAAGAATCGATTTTTTGTTGTTTGTAGTTTGTACGGCAAAGTTATAAATAATTTATGCCCTAACCAGCCTTAACTCTGTCGGGTCTTTGCACACACACGGCGTTTTTATACGCACTGAACACTTCGTTTGGTTTTTAGTGGGTACGCCCCTCGTGGGGTAAGCCCCACAGACCCCCCTGTTGCTCTGAACAGCGGACATGCATAAGGCGCATTGTCCAAACGTAAAAAAAAGGGTTCAGCTTAGGCTGGATATTTGTCAGTTAAATTAAATTATCCGACGGGGGCTCGGCTTGTTGCCGATACTAAACGGAAATAACTTTTATCATTTTATTTACATTCGGTGACATTTAAGCTCAATGTTGTAAAATAAAATTAATAATATAATAATAAATCAGCCTTTTCTAGAATGTTCCCCACTGCAGGGGCACAGGCCTCCTCTTCGAGAAAGGAAAAAAAAAATTACCAATTATAAATTATACAATATTGAGCCCAAATGTAAAGTTGTTTCAAATATGGAATTTAAAATTTTTATAGGAGCCTCGATAACAACCCTACATTTTATCGATATCGATAACCAAGCAAACTTCACTATTTAGCCCGTTAGTTTGGTAGCATCGGTTTTCCTTGTCAGTCATAAAATACGAAGATAAATAACTGCATGCCCATTAAAAACTTGTTAAAGACTTAGACATAAACTATAAATAATTAAAACGGCGAATTATAAAAATGTTATTACTTGACGCTGGCTAATGCACAAACCGTGCCGGAGCTAAAAATAAAGAAGAAATAATTGCATATTTGTTAAGGTTTTATGCCAACGTGACATAATTCTTTTGTTCAGAGCCAACTCTCTTATCAACGTAGCTACATTCACTTTGTTGTTGTCGTGGGAATTCTTTCATGTGCCCTTTGCTTTTCGAGAGATAATATTAGAACATAGACTATTTTTGACATAGAAGTTCTTTTGTCATTTGACAAGTTGGCAGCACTGAAGTAAATTATTTTACTTATTTTAAATTAAAAGTTACGCTTTAGTTTTGAACTTACCCTGTTGCTTAGGTTAAGTCAATTAATTGTTGTTTATGTGTAGCTTGTTCCAAACTATTAAATCCTAAACAAGTAAATAAAAATTTAAACATGTCTTCAACTGGTCATACAGTGCAACAACAACAACTGCAGTACCTAAAACAAGAGTTACAAAATGAATTAACATCTACTAATCAACTTTTGTGGTCAATGTATGTACTATTACAGAGTGACATTCGTTAAAAGTTATCGCATATATAAATCTTGAAAGTCGTAATAGTTTCTGAAAGTTTAATTAGTTTATGTTTTGGAGTTGAAGATACTATATTCATCAAATCAATCATTCACAAATAGTAGAACCATACATAGACTTTACATTAATGTACGTTTTGAAAAATATTGATAGGGTTAAGTTCTACAAAATGCCTTTGTTTGCCTTCTGAGATTTTGTAAATAAGATTGTGAAAAAGTGGAAAGCCAATCATGGGGAAACTCACATAAAGTGTTGGCATTCCCTTCCCTTGCCTCTTGCTATTTATTTTAATTTTGGTGTCTTGGATAATCATAACAATTATTTTAACATGCCAGGAAACGGATTGCGTAAGGCGAAATACATCTTTTGTATCTTTTCTTTCATATTTTGTATCTTCTGCCAACAAATCAATGTTAAAATATGTTTATTCATTAAGAAAGAAGTTACTTAGGTTTAAAAATTAGTTTCTTAGATGTATATTATTTGGCCCCATGTTACTTGTTATAGTTCCAATGACATCCTTCAGAATGCATTGTTGAACAATTGTTGAGCAATGCATTCTGTAAGGATATAGTTTAACTAAAGGCTTAAAGATATGGGCTATACTTCCTAACCATACTGTACATTTATCAGAAGTATGTGTAATAAATCTACTATACTATATACTAGACTATAACATACTCAAGAAGCAGGAAAATATAAACTAAAACAATTTATTTTTCAATGGTAAGAGTCCAAAAAGAACTCCATAAATCCCTAAATAACCCCTTTTATTTTCTTCATATTGGATTTAAGTTTTTATTTTTCTTAGTAAAATTATTGAATAAATAACAAATTTGTTGACATGCATATACTTTTGTTTTTTAGATCTATTGAACTTCAAAAAATTAAAGAGTTGACTCGTGCGGGGGGAGAATATGAAACAAACATCGTACAGGTATATTTTTTTTTATTACATTAAAGCTATTTTGCATGATAACACAATGAAGATTATGAAATTCATTTACCACAAAACTTTCTGTTAATAATGTGGTTCTAACAGCTTGAAGTCAATACCTTTGACAATCTATAGGTTTTGATGATGACAAAGTATTTTTCTGGAATAATAAACTTTTTCATAACCCTGAATACAAGCTCAATATTTACAAATGCTTGATAGAGTTTTGAGATATGCACATCATATTTGCACAATACGGCAGTTTCGCTCAAATCAGATTAATCTATCTCTCTCTCTCTTCAGCCAACTCCTTGTATAAAAATGGTACTTCTTAATAGCTTTATAATTTCACTAGCTACAACAAGAGCAATGTGTGTTTATGGTGTAGCTGTCTGGGAGGCACTGATACTATATATGTATAGTATACTTCAAATCAATTTTAAACATTTTTACTCAAGGTACAATAGATTTCAGATTAATTTGCCATGTAATTAACAAAAAGGGAGAGTGAGCTTTTGAGTGAACCATTACCATATTTTGTTGCTTCACTTACTAGTTGATAGGTAAAAATACATGGTGGAATGTGGTTCTACTACGGTTGGAGGTTGCCTTCATCACTTAAATCCATATTCATTAATTTCATTCATTGTTTTAAAAAATAATATTTAATAGTTCTTTTCAAAGCCTAATTTAAAAAAAAATGTCTATAGCACTTTTACAGAACTCAATCACATCTTGATTCCATTCCCATGTTACTGACCTATACAATAAATTTAATTATACATAAATGTAAGAAAGCCATAGATTTCCTGTTTTAGAATTTGCAAGAGGTCTTCAGGTTGGAATGAGAATCACCTAGCAAATTTTCAATGATTATTGTTTGTATGAATTTCATAAATTTGTTTCAGAATGTATCACTCATTGAGAAATTGGCAAATATGCAACACATTAATTTAAAAACTCTACCCCCAATCGAAAGGGATCTTTATAATGAGACCAATGAGATGTCGTGATATACCAGGTTTACAAAAGTATTGTGAATAAAAAATAAAACAATTTTTTTAAATGGAAATTTTATTCATATATTTTTAACTATACTTAACAAAATTACACATCACATATAACTTAAACATTATCTGCAACATGTTTAACATGCTAGACAATTATTTTTTTCAGTAAATAAAAATACAAATAGCTTGGCAATATAGATGAATCCAGGCAACAAATCTATGGTATCAAATATAAAAAGTTAAAAATCAGTTCATCTTCATTGTAAAAAAAACCATCAAAAACATGTCCTTTGCCTAATTTATGTCTATAGTCATGTTATTTCATTGATACATGCCATAAACTATTTTTGATATAGACAAGATTGAAATTTTCCAAGGCCTTTATGACAATCAAGGCAATAAAATGAAGCTAATATATACCCTGCCAATTCCTATTAAGGCAGGTTGCTTCAGCCCAATAACGAATTTTATTACATTGATATAATTGTATATAGACTTTAAATTACATTAACATTCAGAAAATCTCTAAAAAATAGTACATAATTGATATCCTAACTCAAAAATATTTATTTTAGTAATCATTTTATTTCAACTGCAACATATCTTACCACAATCATAACTTTATCTATAAAAAACAAAATTTTACTATATTAAAACTTATATTACTATATTTTTGATAAACAGTTTCGATCGCACTTATACTGGGCTTGTTATTACTGTTATATAAAATGATTAAAATAACCCATCCTTATTAGGTTTTATTGTAAAAGATGTAATTTTCGATGTTGCCATTTGCATAAGACGATTAGTATCATAGCATAAGAGGTATATTTTCTGGATGGGTTTTTATAAAGCCATACGGTAACAGCTTACAGACTAGATAGAATTAAACGACACGTATATGATCAATGTTGAAAGATTGCCGTCTTCTCTTTAAACCTCTGTCTCCGTAGAGCTTTCTCTTCGGCTTCACGACGTTTCTCTTCTTGTTCTTGAATGATTTCATCGTGGAACTTATTTTTCTTCGATAACTCTTCTATTTTAGCTTCGAAGAAATTCTTGGCTCCATTCACACCCACTTGGTCGACGTTGATTTCTGTTAGACGTGCCAGCGCTTCTAAACCGGAGTCCATTTCGAGTTCGCCTAGCCGTGCCTTTCTAGAAACAAGAAAAAAACGTTCAGATTGAAATCCGGGGAGTGTGCGCATGAATTAAATGATTTAACCATCGCATGTCTAGGCATACGACGGCTCCATCCTTTATTTGAAATATCTCGTGTTAGAACGAAGCTATTTGACTTGGCGCGTAAATTAAGGGATTGGAAGAAGTAGCTTGTTATGATTTTGGGGATCACATTATCACATAACATCAGGTGGGATTGTTGTCAAGCAATAGTTCTTCTCATTTAAAAAGCAACGATACAAATAAATGTATTAAAATAAAATTATCCTTTGCCATGACGGAGCTAGAATCCGTTATATATAATAGGTTCAGGAAGTGTCGTGTCGTGTTAGTTAAGATCAACAAATTGCTAAACGTCACGCAATACACGCTAAATGGTAGGAGGCAATTAGACGTGTATACCTTATTCTCAAGATCAACACAGGAAACAGTTTCTACTGTTTAAATTACAAAAAACATACAATACTGTTTTAATCGTCGACATCCATCAATCAATCGTTTAATGCGTTGTTGTTTTTCATGACGAATCATTCGTCATAATGGTATCGCTAAAGGGTTAATCAAAGTTCAGGTTCATCATACAAATGTATTTGAGACAGAGTCAGATTTCATCCTAGCAAGGAACGTCTCTCTATTCACACACCCTTTAATAAAATTAAAATTTTACGTGACAGTTTACGATGAAATTAGTCATATTAGGCACATGTGATAGTTGTTTAGATACAGGGTGTATCTAAACAACTATCACATGTGCCTAATATGACTAATCAACTATCAACGTCCGCCAATGATAATTGTTATTATAGTGCTTTTATTTTCAGAATTGGTAGAAGCGAACGGATATGAAGTCACAGTATGAGTCTTGTACTAGGTATGTCTTAGCACGACGAAGTTATTAAATAATAGCAAGTAAATGAAGTTGCGGTATTCAAAGTTCCGTGTTTACTCTGACGGGTAAGGCGCCTACCCCATCCTTTTTTACTTTACTTGCTTATCTTTACGTCTCTCTTTTTCTAACACAAAGGCCGGCAACGCGTCCGTAAATGTTTTGTTTGTATTGGATACTAAGGGATGGCGATGGTCACAACTTCAGGCTAGCCTCTTGTTAATTTCATTCCTCCTACCATAATAATTAATAGTTTAAAAACTAAAAAACACAGAACTCTCGTTAAGTATTGTTATTTGGAACTAGGTGGCGTTGTCATCAATCTTAAAATAAATGATGATGATACTGGTCAGAACTAAGTTATGAAAAATGTATTGTAATATATTCTTGATTACTATACAAAATTTCGATTTAAACTGAAATAAAGCTTAAAGGGATCTCCTTATATATGTACACCAGTGAAACTTAATATAAGTGAGTTAAAATCTTTATATAACATTTACTAACCGGTATATTAGTAAGAATTCTCTGAAGCTGATCTTGTTGTCCCCGTCTTCGTCGACTTCCGTGATCATCGCCTTAAGGCCGAGGTGCGTTTGCGGCGCGCCCAGCCGCTCCATCATGCGCTTCACTTCCGTCAGGTCGAGGAAACCGTCACGCCCCTCGTCGAACCTGAAAATCAATACAAGTTGTTGTTGTTATGTCATAAGAAATATCCAAACTAATATTATATATCCAAATGTAAGTTTGTTACCCTTCCACACATTATTTTGTAATTTATTTTAGAAAGCAAAAATTTCACAGTATAACAGTTTTAGGGGGATAAATAAAATAGCATTAGGATTATCGACCGAGTTTAAGAAAAAATACAAGTAAATAAAATACGACTTTGACTCTCAGCCTTAGAATACAGTGTTAGACATACGAATTTAGTCGGATTTGGACTGCGGGACGGAGATCTAGAGGATAGCAACTCGGAATCTCTTTTCTTGACAATTTTAAATAGGCACCCAAAAAAGGAATCTATTGGAACAACACTTAAATCCCGAAAAAACTAGCAGTGTTAAGAATAAGAACAAAACTTGTGATTGGCTTATGAAAATAATATTCTTTACATACATTTATAAACTTAAAAAACAAAACGTGCTTGAAGCTACGTGACGTATTTAAGTTAATTAGGACCGGTTGTTGCGTGTTAACATCAACAACTCGTAAAGCCGGTGTAACTATATTTATAACGATCTAATAATAACTAACTAAACTTAATCTAGCAAAAACAATCATCATATCACTTTGCCTTCGGAATCATTTTTATAGAATGCACCTTACACTGGATTTCTATCTTTGAAAAGACCATCATGGTACTATAAGTAAGGCTAGATGCATCGTCATTAATTAGTCAAATAGAATCGTCAGGAAAAATTACAGTCTCTTTCGCACCTTCGTCAAAAATGGCGCACAGGAAATCTACTAGTGGAAGAGATCATAGCAACCCCGTTCTGTGGGTTTATACGACTTGTTACAGTTAACATACGGCCATCCGTTAAACAAGAGAGGACTTAAGAAAGTTGGGTGATAGTGAGAGATCTTATAGCCTAACAAAAACTTGGTAAATATTGAAAAATCAAAATGGTTTTTCCCTGCGGGACCCGCCACCTTAAACATAGACAGCCGTCCCGTCCGGAATCGTACAAGAGGAGGTTATTATTAATTAACATTATAAAATAAGCTAACAATTTGCAAAAATTAATATTCTTTTATGTAATTAAATGCAAGTAATATTTCGAGTTCCGTATTTCTTTGTTCTTGTTTTAATATTTCAAGATATAAAATTTAATATAACTACTTAAAGTTTTCATTTTATTTGAATATTTTAAGTTTTAATAAATATATTTAAAATTGTAATAATCAGGTATCATGTCTGGGTATGTGTTGAAATGATTTCACCAATGTTGCGTTATTAGGAAGTGCGTAAAAATAATTTGGCGGGAAATAGACCAATCCGCAATTTAAAACTCCGTAACAACTAACAGGAGGAAGTTGTGTCCTTTAAGCGGTAAAAAATAATAGCCCACTTCATATTAGTTTAAGAACACCGAAATATTACCAATACATGGTATAAACTATCTGTTTATTTAACGAGCGTAACAAATGTTCAAGGGCTAGCTCAAGCTCGACATTTTTGTAAAAACCACACATTACCAATAATTTTTTCTTCATATTATTATGTATGTATGTATTATGATGCGCACAACACATTTAATTGGTAGAGACCTGCAGCATCAGCTTTTGAGTTGGTCTGACCGGTGATATATCCAAGACGACGGTAATATCGGTCCTATCTGGTCGTCATATGACGTTATTTCCTTTTTTTTCTTTATATATATGCACTCGAAATATGGAAACATATATTTAATCAAATTACTTGTTCCTTATCACCAAAATGAATATAAAATGTTAAGTTATTCATTAACAACAGTTAGTAAAGGTACACATTTTTGACGTATTACAGGCGAACAACAACCTACATGGAAAGTAAAACAGTACATAACTGTGCTAAAGTATGTGCATAGACTTTTAATATACACACCTTAACAAGACAGCGTAACGTACGACCACATAAAGCCAATAATATATAGGCCTCATGGCGTGGTCTAGTAGAGGTGAGAAGGACCGTTACGTAAGGAGTTATTTAGTTTCATAAAGAAAGTGTCTCTGTACGTTGAATGCAAATTTTATATGCATTTGAGTGTACTTTCTCCAGGCTTCGTATCATCACTGCTTCTAATGGATATCTTATTGCTGTATACCATCTCATCAGTACGCAAAAAAGCAATTACCAAGACTGAATCACAGATTTCTAAATATCTAATATCATAAGGGGAGCAGATATCTTGTAACAAGCTGGTATCCTTGACTATTCTTTATAGCTTATTTGCAAGTCAAATGTGTTAGTTATTTTCTACAACAATCTTCGTGTCTACAGCATAAGATTCATTGTTTCCTCAATTTTTACAACGTTCTTTACGTCACATAATTTTAAAGTCCGTAGAAACAAGATCAAATCCCAGATGATGTGTTTATCTTGGTAATAGATCTATATATGGCAGAATATAATTTCTGTGTTCTAAGTGGTATACACTTTAACCTTGACCTTGAGTCGAGTTCTTTTTAAATTTTTATACACAACTCCCGAAAAAGAGTCATTTGTAAAAATGAGTTGAAGCTAATCAATGTTAAGGTTACCGGCCAAGCAGACCATAGACAGGGAGCTATTATTTATGAAGAGTTATCGAATATTACACTACTTTTATGAGCAACTATAACTGAGTACAAGTACATTTAATGCTGACTCAAATCACAACAAGATGGAATTATGGATAATTAAGGAAAATAGCACGCACCATCTAAGTACAAGCTATCCAATATTAGATTTGTCTATCTATTTTAAAAGCTAACACCGCCAGGACAAAGATTAGTAACTTACAAATTTCATATTATTACTACTATGAAAAGTCAAAACATATTTACGGTATAATCATACCTACACTGAATGAAATACATACATGAGTATATCTAAGCAGGTCTATCTTTATTACAACAACTAGGCGTGTGCATGGTCCCCTCTATCCGCTAGCGGTACGCCACGGCTTTGATATCTTTGATCGCAGGAAATACGGCGAACAATATTATCGCATCCTTTTAGGGTAACTTCACAAGTACAAAACGGTGCTATTGTAATCCAAAGTAAAATTACACTCGGCGTGGTGTCAACATCCTATTCAAAAGGTACACGCCACGACAAACTATCCGCTATTGAAGTGCATTCACTGGCAAAAACATGTAACACCAGTCACCATAGCAAGCGCGGTAGGGTTAGCACATTTTATTGTTTCAAGATTAAGTAAGTCTGACTTTCAACCTGGAAATTGACAATTTAGAACATTGCATTCTGCAATGTTTAGCCAATCGCCTAGAAACCCGATTTATGGTCTTATAATATGAAACAAAAATAAAAAAAAAACAATTACACGCGAGACACGCAGTAAAGAGTTAACCGAACGCGTTTCACACCTCACGTCAATTGGATTTTATTCTCGGATCTGCATTATAGAAAAATTATGCATGTATCAAACACCCACGGCGTTTAAACTCCTATCTTCTTTTACATACTGACCATTCATATTTTATTAATATAATTATCCTAAAAGGTGAAAGTCATGTTTTCACGTATCGCTCTGATTAATTTTATCCCATTAAAAATGTATATTTTTAAAACGGTAACATACGAATAATAAACTAAGAACCATAAAAATAATCTTGACGGATGACGAATTAATGTACAATTGTAATGTATTTTATTGTACTATAAGAAAATGCAATTATTTAATAAACACTGACTGGAAATCGAACTATAAGAACGCCAGATCGTATGTCGGAAATTATCAAGGCTGTTATACTTTTAAATTAATTTTGTTATTTGTTTTCTTTCATTTTATTTTGTAGGCGTTACATCGCTGCTAAATCTCATCTGGAAAATATTGGCAACCTAATATGGTTGCAGATATTTTTAACAGGTCCATCGATAACCATCTTTTGTTCAAGTTGACGTGTGCCAACTGCTTTGGGAGGTTAGGATTTCGTAAATTAGTATTGAATAGCAGCGGTATTCCCATGGACAGACATACAAGTATTGATATAATATGTATGCCTGTATATAGCATGTAATCTTTAGTCCACAATTCCTGCAGTATGTATTGCTATAGATACTAGGAAGATAAAGTTAAACGAATTTACATCCTAGCGTACAGATCAAGTTACGATCAATAAAATGCGGAAAGGTGTATCGTCGATTTCTTTCGCAGTGAGAGTTGTTTGAGCCTAACATAACCTAACCTAACTGTCCGCACCTTACAAGACTCCAGTTATCGTTCAAGTGTTCAAATTCCGTTTCCAGACAAGATCGGTCATAAAACTTTTAATACGCTTCGCGCCATTTTATTAATGTTCGACCTAAACTCAAATTCATGTCTGTGCGTCAATAAAATAGCAGTAAATTGAGGTCAGTGATAATGAAATGGCAACGCCGCGCCCTACTAACATCGCAGAGTAACCCGAGTCACCTCTGCTCCTTCGACCATCTGTCATAGACACTAATTGAACTAGGCTTTTTGGATTATGTTTTAACTGGTTCTATGACGATATTCACGATGATGCAATAGAATTTATTTTTACTAGTAACGGTAACAAAAACAACATTTTTTCGCTAAGTAATAATGTAAAAGCGTCACGACAGTCTACTAATTGCGGAGGTCGGTTCCTAATCTGATAATTGCCGATATCATGTAAATATTATTAGTGCGTGTATGTATATTATAGCTAAAAGTCCATA
>JWHW01003677.1:323821-350384 GCA_000931545.1 Papilio glaucus
CTTAACCCAAGACAGTCTGAGAGGCTCTCAAAAGTGAAGCACTTTATGCAAACGCTTGTTGTGCAAATTTCTTTCTTGCATAATCGTGTCAAGGCAAAATGTTAATGTATTTTTCTAAAAAGGTTTTATAACTTCTTAAACAAATTATTAATAATAATATTTCAGTGTTTTAACGTATGGGGCGCGACCCTCTAGGGTATAGGTTAGTAGGCGGACCGGCCCCTAAATAGTGGGCGCTCTTGGGCTTTTTGTGGGGGCGCTATGACAGTCAAGTTAGTCCAATTCATTAATAATCACGGCCACGACCACGAGGAACACGATTAGAGAGGGTGAGAGATAATACATTTTTAATTTGTGATTATTAACAGATACTATGGAGAGACATATAAAATTGGTATAATAAATATTGTGTAAAAGGGGCGTTGGTTTTTTTTTCTCTTGTAAACGTGGCGGTATTCCATAAAAGGTGTGATACCTAGCCCTAGGAGGTTGGAGTAGATACTTGCCTACGGTTGAATGTTTAATGTCGCTAAGTATTATAAAATAGAAATTCAGCACGCAGTCACCGCGACTTTAACAAACACGATATTTTATTACGTCACATAACTCGGAAGTAACACTATTTATAACATATATAACCACAACAAATTTAACACTTTGTCAAATATGATTCATTAGAAATTAATGCAAATTCAAACTGTTGTTTATTTATTTATTATCTATGTTGATACTTTTATCGGTTCATAATTCCAGTACTTTTTTCTGCTTCTATATGTAAATAAAATGTTAAGATAAGTGTTAAAGAGCACAGTACACGAAATACAAATACATCGTATACGGTAGAGAGTAGAGACAGAAAAACTCAACAATTCAAATTTTGCACATAAATAAGATGTTTATTCAATATTTATTTATAATAATTTAACTGTTAAACAACAAGTGTTAATTTGTCAACATTAAAGCACCAAGGAATATCTTTTAGCACTAATCGGAGCTCAGCTAGGGCCTTGGTTGTGCTTGAGATCTCATAACCTTACATCAGAGTAACTTGTAAAAGTCTTGGCAACCAACTTTACATGAAACATTTTTGACGGAATCAGTTTAGAAACGATGTGACCTATTTATCCATTGTACGTATGTTTCGATGCGGTGCTGAGCGAATTACAAGAATTTAGTTATTCATATCAGTGGTATTTTTACGTATTATCTATTTTTTAATAATATTTGTAACAATCATCGACTCATTTGTGCTTGAACTACAGCTCGTCACAAATAGACGTAGTGTTACCTGCCTAGACACTGCAACGTTTGTCACTGGTAAAATTCACAGCGCACGTATATCCGATTTCGTAATCCAATATGATATAATCGTTATTTTTTAGTTCTGCCTACGACATTACTTTCGCCCGCTCCAACTAAACATTTAATTAATTATTCCTATGACATTACATTACGACGTGGTCACTTCAGGCGTAGCGTATATTAATTATCTATATTTTAAGTCGTTAGTTATCGATGTTATGTTATAAACAAATTTTGACCTTCTTTCATTATCTATGAATAATTAAAAATCTTGTTGTGCAAAGCGGAGACCCTCTTTTTTGTAGCTCTCGCAGGAGAAATCTTCAATATAACATAATAATTCTGTGAGGAAGAGTTGTATGTGAGAGTGTACTGGGGGGTTCTCCCCTGGGTGGCCATCCTTGACTGTGACGGTGACGGGAAATTGGACTGGGATCTCTGAGGGAACAAATCGCCTCTTTACTGGCTACATTTCCTTTTACTTTAAATACTAAAACATAGTTTGCTTGACCAATAAGGCGAAGATGTACTAACAATTGATCACGTTAGTGTGAATTTAGTTGAGTCAACTTATCGTTATCTTTGGCCAACACGTTAGTGTTAGCAGGCCGTGGGAACTCTTATATTTGTTAAATAAGTTTGTATTGTTTAAATAGAACGTACAATTATTCAGTTTAAGATATGCCCAACGCCCTATTGTAGGGAAAGGTATAGGGAAGGCGATATAGCTCAAAAATAAATAAAAAACAAATAAAAAAAAAACAAAAAAACCTTGTATCTTAACAACTAAATTAAAAACGTCGACAGAGTTCCAAATTGAAATAAGCATGTTGCTGACGCCTGTTGTCATTTTGAGAATATTGTCCACACGACGTCATAAAATGTTTTCCTACCAAATATCGTCTAAGGCGGCTAAAGAAGTTTTTACTTCAAAAACCCAGCGAAGCGGAGTTTGCAGCTAGTATAATAATATGTACAATTCAAATATGAATATATGAAGACATGTTATCATAAGTTGTCTTGGTCAACAAATAATAGAAATCGTTTATAACATGCACGTGACTGTACTAATAAAAGTGGCAATGTCGAAGTTCCGTCGTGATCGAGGGGGTCGCCTAAAATAAGAGCGCGGTCAACGCGTCGCGCGACGCAACGGAAGGCGAAACGAACGCGCCACACAACGTACGTACTCGGAATAATTTACGTCTTACGCAATTTGCGACTGGGTACCGTGGGACTGACGTCTCAATCACCGATCCCCTGTCCATTGATTAAATGAAATTATCAGAATTGGAACACTATAAGCCAAACCTTAAACTTACATTCAAATATATTTTTTATCCCACTACAGTAAACAGTGGAGGACTGTAAACCGATATTATCAGATTTAGGAACTGACATGACAATGCGTAAATCTGAATACACCGAAAACTGATCGCAACCAGAAAACAAACAATAATGTTTTTTTTAATACGAAACAATTTAGCATTGACGACTGGCCATCTGCCTCATTCCGTCATTCCATCCTATTCCTTATCCATAACTCATATGATTGTTGCGAATGTTGATGGGTAGCTGTGTATACTACTCCAATGTGGCCTGCCCTGCCGTCAAAAACTACGCCGTGCCAGCCGTAAACCGGTCCAGTTATATAGATTGGACTTAAACCTCAGGTGGGATTGTCTTTAATTCTTCCGTTTAACCACAATACAATCTTAAAGTAGCGATCTAAGTATTTTATGCACGGAATAATTATAATTAACAACATCAACAAAATTAAAAGTTTTATATGTACATATTAAACGAAAAGCGAGCAAGATGTTTTGTCAATGGTGAGTAACACGGCTCCCCATGACAATACATTCATTCCCAAGAATTAAAACATACAAATTCCTATGCATCTTGGAGTTTGCGTTCCACATTCTGTTACGTTATCTGTAATAGTAAATTTCATTTGTTGCATGGTACATCTCTCGACGTCCTGTAGAATTCAACAGCCTCTCTAGAACACCATCCTGAAACTGCTTGTACAGTTAAGTCGCTGATGTGTTCCAGAACGTTCCCCTAACTCCACTGTAGGAGGAAAGTATTTAATCGGTAAAAATGCGGGTGTTTATTCACCTTTCCTCGCATAAAAGTTTCCTCTCTCGGAGAGGAGGCCTGCATTGGGGAAAATTACTAAAAGTCTACTCTAATTCGGTTCATAAGGTATTTATGTGCTGTATTTATGTTTTATACAAAAAAAGTTGACGACAAAGGCTACCTCATATATTTTCATAGAAAGAAGACATCATATTTTTTCATAAAATCTTGTTTTATCTACCGATATATGTTCCATTACATCTATTATCTATACGGATAAATTTTGGCTACAATGCAAATCGATAACGCAACTAGTATAATTTAATTACCTCCATATTTTAATGTACAATATTCAGATAGAGTAAGTTAATAAACCTGTACGTATTTGATAACAAATTTACAGGTATGCATGATGATTTTTTAGTACTTTTTGCACTTTTGTTATTAAGAATATTATTCACAATAATAATAAATAAAATAAGATCATTTAGTTTCAGACCAGCAAATCCAGTGTTATGTGTAACAATATGTCTTAAACTATGTTTGTTTAATAAAAGTTAATTAATGAAAATGTAAAGAACAAAGTTCTAAAGTATTATAACAGTGATAGCAGGCCATAATCTACTATATGTCTTTTACTAGCATTATCACATATTAAGAGACAGACCATTAGCGATATCGTTAGTAGAAAAGTCAAAAATGTATGGAACTGACACAAGCTTTCGAAATGTCACGTGTTCTATACTTAGCGAATCTAAAAAAGCTAGACAATGTACATATTACTCTATTCCATCATACGTATCGACAATTTAACGAACGTTAATCCATACAAATATATTGACCAGGGGTACATTTTGACAAGCGATATCTATCCGAACAACTTTTGTGTTATCTACGATAGCGAAATTAATTATGGAATCACTTCGGAAGGAATGTCTAAGCACTCTGAGCTTTTCTAGGTTTTTAATGTTTGTAAATTAGTAAAAAACGTTGTCAAATTTAGGCCTTGAACCAAAGGCTCGTGGTGTAACAACACGCTTCATACTTATTTATTTCCTAAATGTTAAACGATCACTTTAATTTTAAATAAAAAAAGGTTTCCGTTTAAAATAAGTCGTCACGATTAGGATAAATTAAGATAAGGGGATATACAACACTTAGGCGTAAGATAACTAACAGCTTCGTCGAAATTTTGTCAGTACAATATAATAGTCGTATTATTTACGTTATGTCAGAGATAAGATTGGTGTGTGAACGATAACACCTTTGCGAGTAGGTGACGCTCAAGAATGTACACCTGAGCACATAAGTTGAGTAATTTTCATGGGAATATCTTTTTTTTATTTCCAAGAAGTATAGTGTAGCCTCTTTTGCTAAAGTGAATGAATGGTATAAAAATTCAAATATGAAACGCCCTTTGCTTTGCTTTTGTTATCTATTCGAATGAAGTGATAAAAATTATCTACGCGTTTATTCGTCGTACACGAATCGTCGTGTTTATTTTAGCCAGCAAATGAATGTTTACCACAAAAAATTACAACGAACTGTTTCAAAAAAGCGAACCAAAAACATCACATAGGTTCAGTAATATCTAAATTATTCCCATAAGTCAGCAGATTTAGCCAGCTTATTGCCACTTCAGATTTCTGTCTTCGAGACAAATTGAATACATAAATGAACAATTCGATACTAAAAGTTTTTTTTATATAACACGTGCACACACGGAAACTAAGTTATCTTAAATTTGTCATATTTATGCGTTGATTCATTAAGAAAACAATGATTCAGCGATCCATGTTTGTACGCGTCATATAAAAATATTTTATGCCATTTACGTACAATGGTGAGTAATATCGTACGTAACCCAGAATTAGAATTTTAAATAACCTCTTTGGAAATGACAAGTTTCGCGACAGAAATTTTTTAAACTGGTAGGTAGAGTTCATTGACTCACCTCTTACATGAAGGGACATTGATTTTATCGAGCGATATCAAGACTGAACGTTGCACTTCCTGCCAAACAAACCGCAGTCAATGTCCAACATATTGTTGCACGTACTACATGTATATATGTCTCTTATCGTAACTTCCTATGAATGATTCACTAAAGTACAAAAAGAATAAAATATAACCCTAAAACAACTTTCAAAACTCGCTTTTTAATATCACATTTCTTACCTTATAAGTCATCTTTCAATATTACATGTCAAATTATACAGTTCCGCTTCATTAATTATAAATTGGTCGAAGTTACATTCAATGTAATTAAATTAAATAAGCTGACGAATGTGCCTTAGTGTTTATAATGTACAATCAGTGGTAAATGAGACTTAAATTATATAAAACCACTTTTTATCACCGCGGATTTCGATCATAGTAACAAGTGTAGATCATAATTCAGATATTCACATAAATTATTTAAAAAAATGCCAATCCTAATATCATAAATGCGAATGTGTTTTTGTTTGTTTGTTACCCTTTAACTCCTTAACGACTCAACTTACTCGATTCATTATCAAATTTTGCACACACATTGTCAGGGCAAACAGACATGGGATACCTCTTATCCCGAAAAACTTCCTGAGGAATAGAAAAATAAAACGTAATATAGGTAGCCATGGTACTGTGTATGTATGACACGTAAATAATTTATATTTTTGACATTTTGTTTCATGAAATTACACACAACTTTTTGAAATTGACCTAAAATTATATAAAGATAAATTACCTGTTACGCCAAAATAATTTAAAAAAATTTCCAGGGAACAGAATAAGAAACGTATGCGTGCGATGCCGCGGGCAACAGCTAGTGGTAAATAGTGTCAGAAATACGAAATATCGCATAAATAAAATTTAATACGACAGCATTGCAATTTAATAATGGGCGACTCGTTAAAGTCACCCTAAAATAATTAATAGCAAAATAGAAACGCAAATGTAATTAAATTAGTCACAAGGGTATACCCTTGTTGACTCATTTTAAAGCTAAGTGCCGCCGATGTTATTAAAAAAATGTGATCAATACACGTAAACATTTTAGTGTTCTTAGTGAATTAGTCATTGACAATGACGGCCGCGTGAATAATATCCGGCATCTCAAGTCAAACATCGGCTTGACCTACCTGATGTGGTCAAAAGATGGTACGCAGTAGTTTAGCAACAGCCTATTCACTCTTCACTTGAAGGTACCTCATAGGTAACATCATAAGACGGAAACACTCATCAATACGTAGCACTACGCGGTAGTTACGCATAGTTATTTATTGAATTGATGTTATTGTTATTCTACTATATTACCAGTTAAAAATGTATAAACAATTTCATTCAATGTTTAGTTTTATTAAACACACCACATAACAAAACTCACTGACTCAAATAAAATATCGACATTGATAAAAAAAATATGCGGGTAGAATTTAGTTGGGAGAATTTTGAAGACTTTTCTGTTCAAACTATTGTCTTTCATAAAACAAGAGTCTTTCAAAACGAAAACATAACCATATAAAATATATTCATAAAACAAGAAATGCACTAAAAAGAAATAATTTAACGCAGTTAAACATAAGAAACAATTCTTAATCATATTTATTTTTGGAGTCGGCGTCAGCCAAGGTACAACTAGGGGTACCGTCGACGCGCGAGGAGTGCTAGGGTAGGAGCGGAACAGCCGAGTGCGATTTTCATATAGTCTATCTGGTATATATAAAACCCGATGTATGTTAGTTCCCTGTAGTCCTATGGACTTGAGTAGTCCTATAGACCTTTTTCCTTCTTAGTTAGTTATTCCCTTTATTAATCTTTTTTTTTCCTATTTATTTGACAAATTAAGTACTGGTTTCTCCTGCATGGGTGAACAAGGGTCGTTAATATTCTTTATGGAAGGTACTATTACATCCTTTTACATAATATAGTACATTAATTTTCACATGCTAAAATATTTTTTTTATTTCTTACTTTTTCCTACATTTTATACAAAAGTAAAATCACAAGACAAAATCGTAAATATTAAACCGTAAGAAATTGTTAATATCTGGGGTAGGTAGATTTATATAGCTTTTACAATTGCAATTTCATTATTTGTAGGAAAATGTTTCACAAATAGTAGTAGTTTAATTGTCCCAAAAGAATGCATATGTTAAATCGTTCAGTAAAAAAGTAAAGAAAATAATATATTATACACAATATTAATTTTAATGTCACTTAACGTTTTTTACTGAATAAGTATACTTTCTACACATATTGTGCCTTTATGAAAATATATTAAGATATTTGAAAATTACAAAAATATCCACTGTTTTCTCTCGGTTGTTCTGATAAAAACCGTGCTAAGACTTAAGACTACGATAGGTTTTTTAAGGTTTTGAGAAAACAGTGAGTTTTCCATCAACCTGTGAGGCATCTACTAGTCGCCTTATTCTAGTAAGAAGGGAAGGGGGTGTGGTGTTTTCCTAGTCAAGCGAACTTAGTTAACACGTATATGACTTGAAATAATTGAGAAATTACAGTTACGTAATTAACAATTAAGTAATATTCACAATCTGCGTGGGAAACCTGAGTAATATCATAAGATAGCTAAATGAAAGTTTTTAATGAGATAACACTTTTCTCCGATGAACACGACTCCTATTCATTTTTGTCTCCCACGACGAGTAGTACGTTTCACAATGCTGTCTTACTCAAACTTACACTAATATCATATTAGATAATATTGTGACTACAGAACATTCACTAATATATGAAATATTGTAATAATTAGTTTATATTTGCTTATGCCTAATCAAATATCGGTAAATATAGGTATATAAATATGATTATTGTTTTCCCCCTTGTATATTTTCAATTTAAAATCGATTTCAGTATTTGCGAATGAAATTAAAACAACGTTTTATATACGAACAGTAATATATACCTGAACTTACATACCGGAACTGATAAAATGCAATAGTGTTATATTGTATTTTATCAGTTTCGGTATGAAACCTGATTAAAATTCCGCTCACCTACTGAGACTCATTTCATGTACACACACGTATTTTTAAATTTAAGTAAATAAAAGAGGGTAGGTATTCTTTATACGAGAATATAAGTCTTAAATTAATGATATCCTAAATGTATATGAGTACATACCTAAAGCAGTATAGGTATTTTTGGTATGGGGCATATGCATATCTAATTAATTCAATAAAAGGCCACTTACTTGTTAAAGGTCTCCTCGTACTGTTTTATTTCCTTCCTGGAGAATTCATGAAACTCGGTAAAAACATTCACGTATTTATATTTGGGTTTAACCTCGACCCCTTCTTCCAGTTTTTCATTTATCTCCTGGCGCCTCGAGAGAATGCCGCTAAGTTCGTCGGTGGCCGACATTATTGAAAATTACCCGCCAAAAAACGTAGGGAGTGATTTTTTTTTCGTAATCTGTATCGGGGAGCGCGCCGGCAAGATGTTTACTATCGTGCGACCTCACTGACACTAGCTGCTGGCTGGCTGGAGCCGCGGCCGCCGCAGTCAGTGCCTCGCACTCGCTCCGCGTGCGTTCTCTCGCTAATACGGTGACCATACTATCTGATAACACTGGACACTTCAGAGTAGTATGAAAATAATATCTTACTGCCCTTATAATAATAGCTGTTAAACGCGGCTTCTCACGCATTTATTTCCCATTTTCCAAACTGGAATTTTCCGAGAACAAAGATGATTCCGCGTATAACAACTTCGAATTATAGGAACATGTGCAAAAACTGTCTGTTATTATTGTCAAAACATGAAGTATTACCATGGTAATCGATATTGTTAATTAAGTTTTAATGCATGACCTTTTCTGTACCCTTCACATTGTGTGTACAAAATTTCAAGATTATTGGTTGAGTCGTTAAGGAGTCAAAGCGTAGCGAAACAAACAAACTTACATTTGAATGTTTGCTAGTTGATGTCCTTATGAACGAAAAGTACCTAATACTTAAAGTTAATGGATGAATTAAACGCATTAGCTGCAAATTTTTCTACAGGCTATTTTGTGTGAGCAATACGAAAGTATCACAATTGATACTTTCCTAATCTGCCACTGCCTAACTCTACAAAACGTAAATATCCCGATAATCTATACAAGCATGGTCTCTATTTACAATCGAGTCATCGAGTCGTGGGGGAAGGACGAATCGACGCCGACGTGGGCTCGTCTTACCGCACACGCCGCACGGCACGGCACGCCGGCTCCACGGCTTGTCTAATCTTGCCGCAATCATTGTGTTTATGGTATGGTAATAACTCTGCACCAAAACACTTATACGCCGACCTAACATAACACAGCCTTGAGTTAGATAGACACCGACATAAACTTGTAGGCAAAACGAATTGAAACACCCTCGCTTTCAGATATAAATCATACGTGTTTGGTATTGTTATGTACCGACAAAATCGACATGTCAATACAAATAAAAATTGGATTTAAGAAAGACGTTATGAAATATAGTTTGCGATACAAACTGAGATAGATTTTTAAAATTATCGATTTCTTATTATATTTATTTCCATTTTAAAGATTTTTCCTTATTAAGCTTGTTTCTTTCTCCCATCAGATATTTGAGGATTCGTATGAAAATAAGAAAATGTATTCTTTCTTATAAAAATAGAACAAATATTTAAAACATGAAATTTATCTACAAATTCGGTCGTTCGTTTAAACTTTAAACAGTCATTCACTGGCGGACATTGGCCTCCCCCATTGATCGGTCCCCTGCCACCCTCATCCAGTGGGTTCCCGCAACCTTCACCAGATCATGGGTTTATCTCTTGTTCGCTGCCTACCTACGTTGCAAAAATATTAGTGTACGTATACGTATAGGTATAGCAAGAAATTTGTATCTAACGGATAAAGAGTAATCTAATACAAAATGTTTATGTATATTAGATTAACTGTGTAAATGAATAAGCTAAATAATTATTTGATTTAATCTAATATAGGCATGTATAGAATTTGCTTAAAATCAATATTGAGATGAAACTTCTAAGAACCCAAACACGGGTTAAACAGGCGAATGACCTGAAGTGAAATTTATTTAATCTACTTTTCAATAATGTGTTGAATCTGTGATGTAATCAGTTTTAGGTTAGTTATTTTATTGTTAAATCATATCAATGATTAATAAATAATTTTTTCGTTATTGTTAGTTTATTTAATAATTAAAATTCTTTTAGGGTTACACCTTTTAACTTCTTGTAGTATGTTTTAATTACAATACGCTGTTACCTGTCAATATTGTTCGCGTGAATCACCAGTTCCTTGTTCATTGTCGATGATCGTTATTTCATAACTGATGTGTTGATACTTATTAATTATTTACTATCAATTATTTGCATGTTTGTTTACATTCTTAGCTATATGATAAAACCAATAAACTATGTCTGTAATCCAAACTAACAATTTCTCTTAGGCCCGAGTGACTTTTAACAAGCATAAAAATCATAAAAATATTGTAGCTTAAATAAGACGCTTTCTAACTGTAAAAGAGTTATTAAAATGGTTTCAGAAGTTTACCAACTAAAGACAAACAAATTTTTCGCACACTCGCGCGATGGAGGTATACTCAAAAGAAGATTTAACGCTCTCACTTCCTTTATGGTTATTAAAAGTAAATGGTAAGTCTTTTCCAAACAAACCCTGTGTTTAGAAAAGACTAACCATTTACTTTTCAGCATCTTAAATGTGAAAGCTTTTTAAATCATATCATTACACGCGATGGAGAAACATCATGGTAGATAGGTACACACATTCGTGACGACTTGCGATTGTTTTAATTAAATAAATTATGTATGTAATGCCCCTTATGCTTAAGGGACATTACTTACAAGTCGGTGGTAACACTGGCTGTATGGATCTGAGTGTTGGGCCACCAAAGGCTCGGATGAAAGTAGGTTAGATGTGGCCGAAATGCGAATGTTAAGATGGTATGGTGTGACAAGGATGTGTAAAATTAAGAATGAGTATATTAGAGGAAGTCTGAAAATTGCGCCAGCGACAGAGAAATTGAGGATCAAGAGGTTAGCGTGGTATGGGCATGTTATGCGGAGTGATGATGATGAGATTACTTTAGAGCATACTACCACCAAATGGCGGCTTACGGTACAAATATGAACCGCCGTATTCTGTGCAAGTAAACAGTAAAATATAAAATAAACTTTTTTAATATTAACAAATTTATTAATATTTTAAACGTCTTAGAAAAAGTTTAAAATATTAATAAATTTGTCTCGCGCTTTGTCTTGGCTGTCGACGAGTCGACTACACAATGGCTACAGCCACAACAATACGCTTTGCGCAAATGTGATGATTTAACTATGAGGGACCCCTCCCGCATATTAACCTTAAATCACATTTAAATGCTTGGAAGAAACAGACCCCTAATAAAAAGTAATTTGGGCGGGGATCCTGTTATGGGAAAATTTAATTCAATTCAAACTGATACTAAAAATAATACACACTGTGAGCCGTACAGCGTGGCGATGTGAGAGTGGAAGGCCTTGATTTCCACCTTTGGCTCCATCTAATAAAATATTTATGTCATTAGATACTTTAACAATCTATTAGCAAGGTCGAATAGTGGTGACATTAAAACGTGTTCAATTTCCACGTATGACAATGTAATACAATAATAATAATACAAAAACCTTTTATTCAGACAAGTAAACAATTTTAAATAAATCATTCTTTAGCCGTGTTAGACGATATATGCCAGGGGAAAATCTTATAGGTTCGCGTGAACAACATGCTCAATATGCGTCAGCAACATGCTTACTTGAATTTGGAACAGTTTCGACGAACTTTTTTTTATGTTTCTTCTATTAAATTTTGAATTTTATTGTTAAGACTCAAGAGTTTATTTATGTTGATTAATTATTTAATTTTGAATTATTGTCGCGCCTTCACACCTGTTATGAGTTTTCTCTTCTGTCGGCAGTCCTTATTCTCGTTTGATAAAGGCCTCCTCCAACTGGGACCATATTCCTCTATCGCTATCCGTTCTTGTCCACCACCTGCCATTGCTTTTAGGTCATCGACCCATTTTTATCTAAATGCATTATACAGATTATTATTTTTATCTTTCAAGTCCTATAAATAAATGATTTAATTCCCTCATCTGCATTCTTCCATCGGATTTACATATATACGCTTAGACTCCATATTATTGTCGTTGGTATGTCTTCAAACTATTTAAATCTTTGTGTATCGTGCTGCGTAGTGCAAAGAATTGGAAGTAGTTGCCAGCGTAATCAAGACAAGAGCTTATGCCATTCTAGCACGATCTTTCGACCAAATCGCTATTTTAACATCAGGTGCGATTTGTAGTCAAGAATCTATTTTAAATAATAATAAAAATATTTTGACAATATAACTGGATACTTACTTATATTAAAAATATAATAATATAAATTAATACATTTATTTGATTTTTTTACATTATGAGGACAGTACAATAAGTCATACGGAAGACAGTACAATAAGTCAAAAAAACACTGGCAGTCATAAGGACTGCTTACAATAATCAACAATATAAGCAAATAAATTCAATATTGAAAACACGAAAAATTTATGATAAAATTTTTGTCGAAACTGTTCGAAATTCAAATAGGCGTGTTGCTGACGGGTGTTGTTCACGCGAACCAATAAGATTCCCCTACTAAATACCGTCTAACGCAAAAGAAGTTTTCACTTCAATAAACAATCAACTTAATTGGTTTCTTCCTAATGTATTTTGCTGTTAAAATTTAGGTGGGTCAGTTTTATATAAGTTGTATATGTCAATGAAATATAAAGCAACATGAGACGGTATTTAATAATAGGTACCTCATATACGTATTTTGAGTAATACAGTTACACCCTTGCATCGTATATAAGTAAGGGCTGTCAACTGTTATTGATTTAATTGGTTTGATTCAATTTAAATAAGAATCTAAATTAAATTTGATCTTATTTGAAACTACTGACAGGTTGTTTTTCCATTTTGACACGTATTTAATGTATTACATATCAATGTACATGTAAACATATATGTCTCATATAATTACAGCTTATAGTTAAGATTGTAGACACCCCTGAGCCAATTGGTGAAATGTTTTGTTATGTTAATATTTCTAGGTACACATTTTAATTTCATAATTGGCAGGCATGTCCTCAGGGATGCTTCTAATGGTTTCGTCCAATGTTCGTGAACCAAGCCCAAATAGAAAGCATACAAAAAGCATTTTGCGACTTATCGCGACTTATGCGACTCAGTTCGTCCTGGCCAACATGAAGCGCCACTTGAGGTTTAAGTCTCTTTTTAAATAACGCGAAAAAAAAAAGAAAAAAAAGAAATTTCAATAAATGTCCTTTTCTTTCAGATCGAGTAGCATCGGACACATAGATAACGGTTTGGAAAACAGTCATGAAGCACCAAAAACGGTCAAAAGGAGTAAACGTTTTTCCCTTAAGGAATACCTGATAGACTACACAGCCAATTCTAACCTACATGGCCTCAAGTACCTCGGCGAGAAGGAGAGGACTCCTGCCGAAAAGTAAGTTAACTCATACTCTTATCTAAAATAATATATCTTTCACGGCGTATAAATTTTATGATTTAGTTAGAGGTTTAGATAATTAAAGTTTGAAAAATACCTGATCATATTTTAATTAACATTAGGATTATAACGGACACAGTGAGAACATTTATCAGTGACCGTAAAATTCAATGTATTTTTAACAGTATTTCATCAAAAACTAGCTATATTTATACAGTTATTTATTTTGATAGTGAAGCAAGCGGCACCTGACGTTAAATGATTTCTCCTAACCATCAACAGATATCCTAACACGTATTTATTCATAAAACAATCAATTTTATTTTTATTTTGTACTTTAGGCTTTTCTGGTTATTTATGTTCACCTGTTGCGTCGTTCTCTGCGCCGGTCTAATAAGGAAAGTCTGGATAAAATGGAACAAGAGTCCTGTCATAGTCAGCTTCGCTGAAAACTCTACTCCAGTTTGGCAGGTATTTAAACTATTATAAGTATTTTTCATAATATTCTATTATTTTTATGGCCTCTATCCGCCGCCGGCTAGGCCGCCATCTCAACGTCTACTTCATTTCCTCTCGCCCTGTCTTTGTTTCTATCTTTTTTTTATTAATACTGCTGTATTTACGAACCTTCAATCGAATAGTAAATGGATTCATGAATGTTTCGTTGGACTGTAATAAAACAAATAAATTTTATTTAAAGCAAATTAGAAATCTAATCCAAGAAGTAAAGAATGTTACGGCAAGGGCGTACGAAGTAAATCGTTTAAAATTTAATTATTGTTAAAACCCTAAATTGTATAATATACCCCCCTCAGTATATATTAAAAAGCATTAGCACCTCTATTTATAATTAATTCCATTGCATAGGTATGTTTAATTATGTTTTATGTAAAGATATGAGTCATAGCGTTACCATATAATAACATGAAGAGTTGATTGAATTTAAAAATATTATTGCAGATACCCTACCCCGCTGTAACTGTCTGCTTTGAAACCAAGTCACTACAAACAAGATTCAATTTCACGAAATACTATCATCTATATAAAAACAACGAAACGTACATGCAGTTGACGGAAGAAGAGTATGTTGTTAATTTTGTTTTATCATTATTTTTCCGCATTAACAAAACAATTGTTTAAATATGTGGTTTTAAATTATAATTCTCATGTAAAAAGGACTTTTTATGGAATTCAGATCCATCCATCAGCCGTCTATATATGAATGAACAAGTCCTTTTTACACATATCAACTTTCACACAATCCATCCATACTTTCTTCGGTCTTTCTCTACATTTGTCACCATTAACGTCTCATTACTCTCTTCGTTACATGCGCTTTATCCCTCCGCATGAAATGCCCATACTACGCTTAACTCTTGCTGATCAATTTCTCTGTTACGGGTGCAACTTGCAGACCTCCAATAATAATGTCTTGTTTTTATTTCCCTCTCTTTTTATGTAACTTTTTTGGGTAATACATTTTAAAACAAACTCTTTTTTAATTTTATCCGTTCGTGTACCACCACACATCCATCTAAACATTTACATTCGCATCTCGGCCACAACATCTATCCGAACCTGTGGTGGTTCAACACTCAGCTCCATACAATACGACAGGACAACCAACTTGTAGATCTGTCCCTTCCTTGATATTTGATTTTTGATTCGGTGTGATCACATATTTACATGGACAGCAAGCGAACAAGGCCATGCAATAAATTATGTATCAATCCACAATTAATGCTTGTTTCATAATTTAGGAGGAATATGTACGAGGACATTACGTTGGTGTGTGACGATCACTTGGCTCCCGCTAGAGGTCGCAAATTCTCTGACGGGAATGCAACAGTCGAAAACTTAAAACAGGTAAGGTCTTTTCACACGCAGATATCTTGAGTCCTTGTCAAGATATTTATGTTTGAAAACAAAACCCTGTCAACAAGGCCCAACATAAACTGCATGAACGTGAAATTTGACATCCAGATTAATTTTATAGTATGTGTATAAGAAAAACTGTGAAATTTTACGCCTAAGGAGCCGAAAAGGATGTATCGAAATCGAAGAAGTATTTATTTGATGCGGACAATGTTTCGAGCGTTGTTAATAAAACATCTCTTATTTTTAAAGGTGTCACCGAATATATCGGAATTTTTCTTCGGATGCAAATGGAAAGACATACCTACAGACAGCTGTACGGATCTATTTTCACCAATACTAACAGAGGATGGTGCTTGTTACACATTTAACACATTGAGCGCCGAAGATCTGTTTAGAACGGAGAAGTATTGTCTATTCCTTCTTTCTTCATGTCTCGTTTTTAGTTTTAAATTTTTATATAAAACTTTTATGATTACTATTGTTATAAGAACTGCTAATGTATTAAGGATCAACGTATCGCCTAAAGAATTAGACGATACGGTGATCCTTAAAACAGAAGCTAGAGAAATAGCCATCGATACCAGAGAATAACAAAATCGAACATTTCATGCTTCGTGTAATTTACAGTAAATTCCGTGTTGCATAGACTTTGTACTTCCAAAATTATGTCTTTAATATTGGTATTCCGGATAGAATGTATTCATTCTATTTAACGTAGGTTTATGGGAAGGAATTAATTTTCAAAACGCATAAGGTGATATAAGGTGGTGCATAAGGTATAATAATGATAATTTTGTTTTCAGTTTACACAAAGATTACCAATACTTGGAAACCACCATCATTAATAGTACAATTTCTGATAGCACTCAGAGATGGTCTCTGGAAGAAGGATATCCGATCTCCGCACCACTAGAGACCTACCCGCACAGAGGCTCAGTAAGCATGATTAAGCCACTGGATCAAATAATAACTTAATAATAACATAATAAATCATCCTTTTCTGGAATGTTCCCCACTGCAGGGGCACAGGCCTCTTCTCCGAGAGAGGGAAGGGGCCGTAAACCACCACGCTAGCCCAGTGCGGGTTGGTGGAGGTCACATGTCTTCGAATTTATTGGTTCTAAGACATGCCGGTTTCCTCACGATGTTTTCCTTCACCGCTTTTGGAGCAGTGGTGATGAAATAAATTAACACAAAGTAAAGCGCCTGCCTGGGTTCGAACCCGCGACCTACAGTACGTAAGTTGGGACCTAAACCACTGAGCCACCACTGCTCCGTAATAATAACTTAGTTCATAGTAAAAACAAAAGTCGACTTATTAAGTGATACACCTGCCGCTGGCTATGAATTGCTTACAAAGGACTTATTACACACAAAAATCCAACAGATGCGTTTGCTTCTGTGTCCTGAGATATAAATGGCTTAGAGGTAAAAGTAGGTACTGTTTATGCTTTGCCAATCACTTTTAATATTATTTTAGGGCTATGGTGCGAAGGCCGGATTGACATTTGTATTGAAAACCAACGAAATCGACTTGGACTATCTTTGTAAAGGGCCTGTGCAGGGTTTTAAGGTATAAATAACTTTACATATCTACTTTTTTACAGTACGTAGCAAACGAGCAAGTAGTTCACTTAATATTAAGTGACCGCTACCCACAGGCATCTGCAACAAGCTATTGAGCTGCAGATGCGTTGCCTACCTTTATTGGACAGAGGAGGGTAAAAAGGATATTTGCTTTACTTATCCATCCTCACCTCCGTCAGATAGTCAAATTATTAGAAAAGGGTGGGAAGGGGAAGAGGACCAGAATTAGGCCTACATTACCTTACCTTACTTCACGCCTGTCTTCTGTGAGGTCATGGTATTTCACCGGTCGAATCGTATGAATTATGGTTTCTTTTAGATGAATTTGATTTTGTAAAATAAGCGTGTTGGTATTGCAGAATCGAAATCATGTAATCTTTCTTTTTTTACTGTCAGGCGTAAATGTTTATTGATTCATGTTTAATGTTTTTTTTTTGTTCTGGCCCCGCGTGATTTGCGCATTACCACTTGACATGTCTAATGTTAACAAATAAAAAGAAACATATATTGAAGCGTACATTCTAGATCCTGCTACACAACCCTGCGGAGTTGCCGCGATTATCGCAGCAGTACTTCCGGTCGCCGCTGTCGCAGGAAGTGGTCGTAGCAATCAGACCCAAAATGATGACCACTTCAGACGGACTAAAGCCCTACCTACCTTCAGTGCAAGTGTTTTATATGATTACTACCAAATGAATACAATTTTTTGAGTATGGTATTTTTGCGGTGTCGCCAAATTTGGTACACTGTTAAAATACCTATCATCCCAACTAAACTGTTTGTGCTTGACTGATGTTTCACCGACTGTTCCCTTGAGGCTTAGACTATTGACAGCTCAAATTTATTAGGCTTGGTCACATATAAACTTAGCATCCACATCAAAACTGCATGCATAAACTGGACATACTTCTTCTATATTCATACATCTACGCATTGCATACTAAATATTGCCCTTCTTTAGTGTGTCGTTAATCTTATCGATAACATTCTCTCTCTTTAAACCTTTGCACGTTCTTCTAAACTAAAAAACTAAACAATCACACTATTCAATAATTCAAAATCACACCAACATTCTTCTTAATGAATTTTTTTTTCTTTATATTCACTATGGCCAACAACATTGTACACCATACCATAGCTATACGTATGATTGTTTAATGATTTAATTCATCATTAATAGACGACAATGCTACTTCCCGAGCGAGCGCTACCTCCGCTACTACAAAGTCTACACTCAAGCCAATTGTGAAGTAGAATGCTTGACGAATTTCACGTACGCGCGATGTGGGTGCGTTCATTTCGGCATGCCGCGTGAGTAGAATACAGACTAGCCAACGTGCTATTCTGCATTGTGCAACTGTTACGACTTGACTAACCTATTTTTTAATTTATTTCAGACGGCCCCGGCATGAACGTCTGCAATGCGGGTAGTGTCGCTTGCATAAAAACATCTCAAAGTGAGTCAATTTGTTAGCAAGTTTCCCAGTTTTACTTATTTTGATTTTTTGTACTATATCGTTTGTAGACATCGAGCAGATCAAGTTAAGATTATTATTTATAAAATGATTCAAAGGGTTTTTGTATTTTAACATCGTTAGTGGTATGCGTGGTGTCGTGGGTATTTTGCATTTATTACTTACTAACTGTGCCCCGCGGTTTCACCCGCCCTGCAATTTTACTTAAACGAAATGATATTACCTACTTAATACTACCGTAATCTCATCATCATCTCACTGTCCTTTTCCCGCGTATGTGGGGTCGACACAGTATGGCCGAAGCGCAGCTAAATTGATATAACTTTTCTATTTATAAACCGATTAAGATAAAACAAACACTAAACATTAAGTGAAGCTTACCACAATAGATTAGTGAAAACCGTACCCAAATCGGTTAAACCGTTTCTGAGATTACCGGTAACAAACGCACAGACAAACAGACATACCGACAAACAGACAAAAATTCTAATAATCATTGTTTGGGGTTTTATTGCGTTTATGAAGGCCCCTAAAAATATATATTTTTTTAATATCTTTCATGTACAGACGGCGATCAGTTGCATTTTTATTATATGTATAGACTATCTGTACTTTTTTACTACTGCACAGATTATAAAAAAGAAGGAAAAGCGTGTTAGTAGAGTTAATGGCGTTGAGATGCGATCCTTAAGAAGTATAAGTTCATATATGAAATGTACAATCAATCAATTTCTTAAATGTTTTGTCGTAGTGGAGCTGGTTACCGTAGCAATAGAATCCAGGTTAGATGAGGAATCGAATGATAATGACACGTTAGGTGAGGCGAGAGAAATCGCGTCTCGTTGCAAATGTCTACCAGCCTGTACCTCGATCGAATATGAAGCCGAGACCTCGCAAGCTGACTTCGATTGGAAAGCATTGTACTCTGCCTTTAATGTAACTATTGGAGAAGATATTTTTGAGTAAGTTTTTTACTAAAACATAAATTTTCATATATATTATGCGCGATACTGGGAGATATCACTATTTATAATAATCTGGCTATTAGACGCGACTTAATCCGCATCAAATAATTTCTTCGATATATTTGTAATATACTAAATACAAATAAATCGAAGTAATTAAAAAAAAAGTTTTGGCGTATCTATATGAAAATTTCAACCCCTTCTTGCCTAGAAGGGGAAATTTATTCGGGGGTTGAAGTTATTTTAATAAAAACGATAAATATCATAATTTTTTATTTCGCCCTGCGTCCCCATTTAGGAAAAAGCGTCTGTTTTTTTAGATGTTCGATTATTATTATTATTAATTCCACTGTTTTTTTTTTCAGTCTAAAAATTTCACGCGTTATGATTTTCTTCAAAGAGGCTCAATTCATCACTTCCCGACGTTCCGAACTTTATGGTCAAACGGACTTTTTGGCTAACTGTGGAGGTCTTCTAGGATTGTTTATGGGTTTCTCGATACTCAGTGTAGCTGAGATTATTTATTTTCTTACATTAAGGTAAATAAAACCATTACTATTTTCAATTAGTGGTAATGTTGTGATTTATGTTTCTTTACCTAACAAAATAATGGTTTTGTTTAGGGATGCCTTTTTGCCGATACGATACTGATACCGATACCAATACCAAGGCTTACTGAATTAAATTAAGGTGAAATATATAAAACAAAAGGTTAATGTTTCTCAGTTTTATTAAAAAAATATAAAAATTACAGACTTTGAGTTTATTAGTTTTTAAAATTGATTAATAATTATGGTTAATTAGTAGTGTTTTTTTCAACCAACGACGTATAAACGATATATACATAATATCTAATTAATTACGATATGTGATTATGTATTTTATTTAAAATTTAAAAAATTCTACGCGCGATAGCAGTTAAAAGCCAACAAAAGTGTCTAGCGAACACACTGGATAAAGCGCGGGGTTTCTTCGAGATTAGTGCCTTCCTCGATTTGAACGAAATAGACGAATTAAGATGCGCCTTACATTACGTTTATAATGCGCGAAGTTTGAAAAGTATAGTTGTATCGGCAATAAAAATATCGCCGATACCTATATATCGGTATCAGTATCGGATACATCCCTAGTTTTATTATAACAATTGTTATAATATATCATGAACATCTCCCTATCTGATACTCAGATGGTTAGGATTAGATAATTAAATTTGTATCCATGATTTCCGTTTTTCGGATTCACTCAGATAAACAACCTGTCACAGGTCCTTACTAACCTCAGTAAAAAGTGTCTAGCGGTTCAGGTTAAAAAATGTGAGGGCCAATATTGTACCGAATAGGATAATAGCGCCATTCCGAATTAAAAGTAAAAATCAAGTTTTGAAATTAGCGACGTCTTCATAGAATAAATAAAATAAATTAAAAATGTTGTCTTCATAACTTTCTTAACAATGTTCCAGAATCTTCTGTATAATTTGGCGTAAGCGAAATTTGAAGAAGCAAGAAAATGACTTGAAAAATCCGGATTACTCGTTCAGTCCGAAACCAAATAAATTAAAGCAATAATTCTTCCTTAAGTTTTAACAAGGCAATGTAACATTTTTAAAACATTATTAAACACTTTGTATTCTATTTAATTTATTCACTTTTAAAATAAAAATTATTGTTATTACATTCCTACTTTAAAAATAAATTAAAACTGTCAAGGTCTTTTTTCATTATTTTAAAATTAGTAAATCCTTTTCCTTTTTCCGAATTATAAAAAAAATATGTATTTTATTTTAAAATAGCAACTATGTATAAAGTTACATAATTGCTATTACAAACTATCAGTGAAGGCAGAATTTGGACGTCCTGCTTTGAGACTGATCTGTCTACGCTGTAATTCTATAAATATGCGTTTGACACTCCACAGGCTTCATAACGTAACTTGCTTTGTTGCTCTTCAAAATGTAAATAAATGACTTAAAGTACAGATAATACGTCCCAATTGCGACGTTTTCGAGTCTTCACTTTTTGACCGCTAATGGCATACCTGCTACATATTTTTTATTATATCATTGACAAACTAGAAACATGAAAATACTTTTTGTTTACATCGGCTGCCCAATTTCAAAACCTAGCAAGGGACATTTTTTTTAAAAAACGTGTTTTTGCTAATTTTACCTTGAATAGTCATTGCGCCGGTCTTCCAACTGTCAAAAGTAAATAAAACACACAGAAAACAAAATAAAGTTAGCAATCAACCTAGCAAGTCCACCATAAAAATGAAAAGTGACCAACCTATTTTTAGCTCTCCTGTAATATTTATTTTTTGTCCCTTACTAGGTTTTAAAATTGGGCAGCTGACATGTTTTCGTATTTTGTAGGTAAACGGAAATAATCAATTGTTTTAATAATTACATTCCTTTAATAATTGTAATTTAGAGCTTTAGGAAAAAACTTTTAACTAAAATTATGTTGTACTTGGCCCACTTGATTTTTTTTTAGGAGCGTAACCAATGCGATTGTGTACTTCTTCAGTTGTCTTAGCCCCAGTCCCAAGAGGTCTTGGCGTCTCTGACATTTCATTCCTTGAAGAATTATTTGTTTGATCTCTCCGCATTGCTTCATACTCTTGTAAGTCGTCTAGTTTCAATGTTATTTCTGTTAATGGTCTGCGAATCATTGTATAATCTGTAAAAGTAAAACTTTATTACCTATATGTTAAAGTCTGAACGCATTTTTACAACATAATCAATACAATTTTGTAAGTCCGGCAAGGTTGGTAGACGTGTCGTTATTAGGGATGTATATTATGATAATATTAAAAATAATTTACACCCAATATTAAAGCGTTTTCTATTAATGTGAGATTATGACACTGCCAACGCCAACTTTTCATCCCCTTTAGATTATGACCGAAAAAAGAAAGCGGTTATTTATTTGTTATCTTCTAAGAAAACGAGTTCTCTTTAAAATTATGTTGCCCCGCCGGCTTACGCATTTAGTTTCAATTGTTATTTTATTGAGCCTATTTGTTACAAGGTTATAAAAACAAAACTCAATAAATTGCATAAAGTTAACTTAGTTGCACCAAAGATTTGTTTCGAATTGTTCAGAACTTAAAGAAAAGCAATGATTCGATATTGAGCATAACACGAACAGTACATCTCTAATGTTCACACGAACACGAACGAAAGGGTGACATGACGGAAAGTTTCGCGTCAACGTGTTCATACGTATTTACCAAATCGTTGTTGATTTTAAAAGCCTTTATTTCTCTTGTAGTAATTAAAGATATAAGTATTTTATTAATACTCACCGAAATGCTTTATCTTGAAGATTATCTGGAAAGTGAGTTTTACTTTGTTCTAGCAGCAATGACGCCATATATGTAATTACGGTTGGCATTCATGAAAAGGATTCATTTTAATAGCGCGCATATTTGAAAATATTAAACCTCCGAAGTATACGGTGTTGTTTACTTATTTGTTTTCTTTCAGTGATTGAGCATCTTCCTCAAGAGCTTCGAGACAGATTTACAGAAATGAGGGAAATGGACTTATCAGTGCAAAGTTAGTATTACTATAATGTTTATACAAGATCATAGAGTAAAGCAAATTGAATTACAGTAGTGTTTTAGATTTTTTTTTTGAAGCTAACTCAAATTATTTTTACAATTTTGCTCGTTATTCCCAAAAACAATATAAAATGCTATGCTATTTACTTTTCAAATAATGGCAAATGATTAACATTCTAATCAAGCAAAGTATTTGTGTTTTATTTTTAATAGAAAAAAGTAGATCGTAAACTTATTAAATATAGACATGTTTCTATTCTTTACAATTTTTATGTAGCTATATACTGAATTTTTGAATTGTTATTTTACAATTAGATACATTGTTGCATATGATTTTCTTTTAATACTTTCCTGTAGATAACATGGATACATTAGAGAAACGAGTTCGAACTCTGTTTGGTGGATGTCGTCGTGGTGAGTTAAACACTGATCAGGCAAGCACAGAGTTTGGTGATATTAAGAAGGGATACAACAAGACACTGGAAGAAGCAGATGAGAAGGTTACACTGGCCAATCAGATGTTACATCTGGTTGATAGATACTTGCGTCGGCTAGGTTGGTACATTTTCTAAATAACTCATATGCTAAAAAGTCAAAAAAAATTATTAATTAAATTAATTTCTAGAGAAATACACACATTATATCTTTATTAACATTCATTTACCTGAAAAATTCATAAACATAGATAAGTTCCGGTACTTGTATCTGAAGGATACTTTCAACTCAGAATAATTCTAAAGAATAACAATCAATTATTGTTGTTTAATCTCGTTATTGAAGATTGAATCCCTGCTAAATACTTTAAAGATATTTCTGTAGATCTTTTCATTATAAAATCTTTTTATATAACAAACATGATATTACAGACACAGAACTACATAAGTTCAAGTGTGAATTGGAAGCGGACAATAAGGGTATCACTGAACTATTGGAGAAACGCTCCCTAGAGCTTGATACAAACACAAATCATTCTGGCACATCAAGTAATAATCATTATAAGGAAAACAGGTGAGGATTATTTTACACAAAAAATTTTAATGACTGTTAAATAACTATTATGGCATAGCCTACCTTATAAATTCAGTTGAGATTATATTTTTTTTTCTTTTTTATAGTAGAGGTTGGCAAACGAATATGGCTCACCTAATATTAAGTGACCATAATCAATAGGCAACTTCAACAAGCTAATGAGATTCGTTGCCTACCTTAGATGGACAGAGGAGGGGATAACAGAAAAAAGGATATTTTTTTCTATCCATCCCCTACTCCGTTAAATTCTCATCCCCTTCCCACCCTTTCCTAATATGAAAAGGATGGGAAGGCGAAGAGGACCAGAATTAGGCCTCTGGCACTCCTCACTAAACAGACGAAATGCAGAAACACTTCTATTTTAAGCCTGTCTTATGTGAGGTCATGGTATTTCACCAGTCAAGCTGGCCCATTTGTGCTACAGATGTTGTTCCGGGCTCTACCACTGTTAAAGTATAACTGAAATTTTGTAATGTCAACCTTCTCCTTATTGGTTCACCCTACCCCTACAGTATTAAATCATTCTGTTTATAAAAGATAGTAAAAATAAATAAATTTGCCTCATATTTGTCTTTATTAATATGGCGTGAGTTAGAAAAGAAAAGATAATGACTTTGAAACATTAAAATATTAAAAGTGGCACAGTTGTTGAGTGACTTGTTTAAAAAATTGTATATGTATAATTATTTAACTTAAAATTATAATTTTTTTGGTTATTCAGATATAGAATTCGCGCTGAGAAAAGGCGCGATAGTTGGGCAACAAGAGATCCAAGACCACATGCTAGCAATGGAAGTCTTTCCAGAACTGAAACTGCAATTCAGGTTAGTTGCAATATTGACAATTAGAAAACCAATAATTTATATGTTGTATTAACAATTTTAATTATGAATTCAATTTTATTACAACTGGTTTACAAACTTTACTAAAGGTAATTACATTTACAAGTCAAAAACACTTTAGACAGACAATCTTTTACGAGACTTACTTCAACTTTCATAAAAGGTCTTTTTTTACAAAGCGGCTGACCGAATATTAAGTTACAATCTCTACCTATCCATATTAATTTAGATGAGATTCAGACTTTTGCCAACCTTTATGTTGGATGGAGAAAGAGGGTTTATAAGGAAAACAACAAGAGATGAGAAGGGGATTGGGTTTATGGACCGCTCGCTTTTGTTCTGTGAGGTGGTATTTCTTGGAACAGGTCCAGACCCACAATAGCTGTCGAAAATCTCTGTGTCAATTACAACATTTAATGTTGATCTTTTCTTGTAACTTGTAATAGACTGTGTTGGGCCGTGATTCGTATTCGCTGGGGCACGCCGGGAGCGCCATAGCGGTGGCCGCGAGCCAGGCCATCGCTGCCACACAACAGGTACTTTTGATGTTTTACTTATATTACATATAAGATCAATGTATTTCTAATATTGACATTTATTTTGAACAGAACTTACCACTTGTCCATTTGATCTAGATCCCATCCTTTTGGTGAAATTGGGATAAGAAATAATAATGATTAAACATTAAGTATTGATGGATTGAATAATAGGATGTTTTTACATTTTCAGTGATGCATTATTTTGATGTATTATGTCGATATCGTATGTACTACTGAAACTTGCAGATGCACCACGGTCGTCGTACTGCGTCACTAAAGGCGTCGTACGAGGCGGTGACGGGCGGCGAACTAGTGCACCACGCACTGCAAGCGCACAATACGCACCACGATCATGGTCAGACTTATTATTATGTCAACAAAATTAGTTATCAAAATTTTAACATATTACGCATGTATTTCGTTGGCTGACCAATGAACCCAGCAGGTGTGGATGAAGGGGACAAACACGCATGCAGGCAATTCTGATGTAAAGTGAACACCACCCATAAAATTCAGACACCCACCTTAAACAAAAAGATGAACATGCCGTAGCTTTGGTGTAGGACATACAAAGAGCACACGCTCGAAGAGAGCCCTGCGAGGGACTCCAAGCGGCAGCTCTTGGTCCAGAGGATTGGACAGGCCCTAACCCTGCCAACAGTAGTGGTGGCTCTGGCAGAGAAACAAGGAGGGCGGCGCCGATATTCTGTGTGTCCATCATGGTCCAGAAGGAGATCGTCGAGAGC
>JWHW01003677.1:354279-366395 GCA_000931545.1 Papilio glaucus
TTTGAAATTTATTCCTAAAATGTCGGAGTCTAAAATAAACGAGGTAATTTTTATACAAAAAATAACTTTAAAATCCATGTATGCACCAAACAATCTAACCTTTCCTTGCATTATTTTTCTTAGCTTAAAAGCGATATTGATGAACTTAATCTACTACTTAAACAAGCCAAACGAAAGAGAGTTCAAGACCTTTTGTCCGTTGAAGTACGGAAACTGGAAACCGAATGGATCAGCTTAAGGGATAGTTCCGCAACTTCAGCTATTCCCATGGATGTTAGTCCTATACCCACAACATCTACAGTTCAAGAAAAACGATACCAAGTTAAACTAAACGGATATGGTAAGTACTCACTGAAGAACTACGTGACGTGATGCATAAAAAGTCTTGATGTTTCAATCAATTTATTGAAATAACAAAAAATCTATTTAAAAAAAATGCTTTGAATGCCAAAATTTTTAGAGGTTAGTTAGACTAGTGTAGTCTGGCTAATGAAAGACGATATTGAAAAGGTGCGGTACTTTTAATACAAATTAATTTCTAAAAGAACATTTATTACCACCTAATTTGATACTTCATTATTATTTTTAAATTTCTTGTTTTTATGTAGAATAAGGTCGCAAATGAGCAAGTTGTTCACCTAATATTAAGTGATTGCTAACCATAGGCATCTGCCATATCAGTTGCAGATGCAACCCTACCTTTTATAGGCAGAGAAAGGGATTAACAGGATAAAGAATATTCCTTCTTCCTATCTATCCCTTCCTCTTCAAATCCTCTTTCCATTGCCAACCTTTCCTTATTAGAAAATAATATGGAAGAGAAAGAGAACAAGAATTTTTCTTCTGGCACCATACTCATCTGGTTAAACACAGAATACTTCTATGTGGCTATTATGTTAATATCAATTATATGTATATTTGATACGCTAAATTAATGATAGCCTGTGTATAGCATTTCTGTAAAAAAGAGGAGAAAGTTAAGTAAACAAAGAACTTGTTTGTCTGGGAATGACCAAGACTTCTAGATGTGAGATTGTGTAAATAGCTTTTACAGCTAAAGCTCAATTTTTTTATTTTATTTCAGGTTGGGATCAATCTGATAAATATATTAAAGTATTTGTTACCCTTAAAAATGTACACAATCTGCCAAAGGAACAAGTTTATTGTAAACTGACAGATAAATCTATGGAACTTGTAGTTGAAAATTTGGATAACAAGGACTATATCCTGCTTATAAATAAGTTGCTTGAACCCATCAATGTTGGTGAGAGTCATTGGAAGCAAAAAACTGGTAAGACACTCCTTCATTAATCTAGATACAGGTAAAAAACGCTCACATTACAAACTAATGTTTTATTGTCAGTGCATATGCAGCATGCTATCATGAAAAAGTAATTTTCAGACCAAAACCTATATTATACTTTAAGTCCAGACAGTTTATATAAGGTGATATTTTTAGTTACACTACATTTACAGAATAACATGAGACACTTGTACCTTTTTTATTGGATAAGTCTGCAAACCAGCAAGTCACCTTATGTTAAGTGATCCATGATGCCCAGAGGAACTGCAGATATGTTTGTTTCCCTTTAAGGAAGAACTAGGCTCTTTTGAAGGACCCTAAGTCATATTTGTGACTAACTCACCCACCTGCATCTCATTTCCCCAAGTGCACTGCGGTTGCTACAGCAAGTGATAAAGCCAAACTATGGTTATTAGTTCCATTACATTACTTCCTGACAAACATTTATAAACATTGTATCACCATATCTCTGTTGTCACCGGGCTTCTTATGTTACTGTGCATGAGTAATACCTGTGAACTGTGACTTACTCCTAAAATAATGAATAGTAAGTCTGCAGTCTTTTTCCATTCAGTTTGTATTTGGGTTAAGACAAGATGGCTGTAATGCATTGAGTAGCAGAGAACTATTTTTTTTTATTTATTTCAATTCCATGTTAACCTGTTATGGAATATTTTGTTTATTTTAATTTGGCTTCTAATGAATTGCAGACATGGTTGTCATTTTCTTGGCAAAGCAGAATCCCAAGAGCAAATGGTCCCACATGACTGAGCTTGAAAGAAAGTTTGAAGATCAGCGTTCCAATCGTTTCAAGACTGATGACAAAAAGGACCCCCAGGAATCTATGATGAGTCTTATGAAGAACATGTGAGTATTATATTTATTTTAACTTTTTTTACACATTATTTTTAAGTAATCAAAAAACTTTAAGGAAACTTTTATTTGTAGATTAATTTCTAAATAAAAAAGAAAAGAAAAAGATTTATTTGTGTGTTTATTCTGGATAAACTTTCACTAATAGAAAGTTATTTAAAAATTAGGCTATGCTTTATTTTTTGAATTTGTCTATCTACCCAAAGTTAGGTTGTGTTGCTAGTTTTTACATAAAGAAACTTCCGCTTGCTGGCCTATTTCTCTTATTTTGAGACTTTTTGTCCATATTTGAATGAACTACAACTTTTAACTTTTAACTTATTCTTATTTTTTAACTTAGCTGTGAAAAAAACCATGTTCTATAATGAATTATTTTTATAGGTATGAAACTGGCGATGATGAAATGAAACGAATGATCTCTAAGGCATGGTACGAAGGACAACAAAAGAAAAAGGACTCAATAGACCTATAAATTTATATTTATGAACAGTGTTTGTAATTTTAAGAATAATCGTTTTGATTCCAATCTTTATTTTCTTTTTTTTGTACTACACGAGCATCCACATAAGATTTCCAATTAACCTCCCCGTGGTTCAGTAATAGCTTAAATTTACAAACAAAGTCTGTAATAATTAATAATATCAAAGCTAATCTTGAAGTGCACTGTTCCTGTGATAATTCAAGTACATTAAGTAGACCAACTTAATCACAGGCTTGCTATTTATTCAACCAACAAAAGGCATATTTTAATATCTTATATTTTCATCAATTGTCTCCAGAAATTAGCAATAAGTTGTAGTATGGATGCTTGTTAAAAGTTGTTTATTTTTAGACTATGAATTATATATAACTCAAAATGTTATCAAACCAATTCAATCGTAAACTGTAATAAATCGTAACATTTATAATGCATTTTGATTTTACCCTGTTAAGTATGTTATTAAACTGTAAACAGCTGTAAACAGCTGTGCTCCGCGGTTTCACCCGCCCTGCAATTTTACTTAAACGTTTTTTTTTATTACCTACCCTAACGTCATCATCTCCCTGCCCTTTTCCCGCGTATGTGGGGTCGACACAGTATGGCCGAAGCACAGTTAAATTGATAATAACTTTTTTATTTATGAGCCGATTGAGATAAAACACACTAAATGTTAAGAGACGCTTATCACAATACATTTATAAAAACCGCACCCAAATCGGTTAAGCAGTTTCTGAGATTAGCGCTAACAAGCCCACAGATAAAAAGACAAAAATTCTAATAATGATTGTTTTGAGTTTTATTGCGTTTATGAAAGCCCCCAATAATAGTTTTCCTCAAATATCTTCCATGTAAAGACGGCGATCAGTTACATTTTTATTATATGTATAGACTATCTCTACTTTTTTACTACACAGATTATAAAAAAGAAGGAAAAGCATGTTAGTAGAGTTAATGCCGTTGAGATGCGATCCTTAAGAAGTATAAGTTCATATATGAAGTGTACAATCAATCAATTTCTATAATATGTATAATTTTTATAATATGTATAGATGAATGAATGTTGCTTTTGCCTGACGGCTGATATAATATAATAAAAAGAATGAAGATTTCATATTAGAATTAAATACAAATGTGTGTGGTTTTAAAAAATAATAAAAAGTTGTCTTTGATTCTGTTCAAATCCAAGTACTTCAAATGCGTATAAGTGATGAACATAAGCAATCACATGAATAGCCCGTATCGACCAGAGAAGTTGCTCACAGGAAGTAGAGGAGTCATCTATTTTCTTTATAATAATGAAAACCGAGGACCCCTCTGCTGGGTGCCCCTTTATTTTTTGGATTTATTACGAAATCTGAATTTCAAATCTCGTTGACCTCAAATTACTACACATATATTTATTCATACCACATAAAATATTTAGGATAAATATTGTAATGGAAATAAAATAACAATTTGGTTGTCCAAAAGTTTATTTTTTAATAATTTTCTTATTGTTAATTGTATCCATATGATTGGATGATTGAAGTGAATGGCGCCGTCGCCTTTGCCACCTTCTCACCGGCCTCCTTTGTGATTTTCTAGAAATAAAAAGTAAATATTAGCTATGTACAATTCTTTTATTTAATAAAAGTAAAAAAATTGTGGAATCAGAGTTATTATTTTTTCATAACATTCAAATAATGTAGGTAAGTTGTATAATCATCATTATGGATGTGAAGCAAATTGAATATTTGCTCCCTTTCCCTTTTAAATATTAGGATAATATATTCATGTACACTTTTAATGGATTTAACAAATGGAATGTCTTCCATAGAAGAAAATAAGATACAATTGGAATATGATCCATTTTAACTTTTTTTTCACAAACAATTCTAACTCAAAACCAAATGGATAGGTAATATTTTGCAGATGCTAAATGGTTTGTAGATTTTGAAGAGAGGGTGCCATTAGGTGCATATTCATCTGCGGAGTGTCATAGCTTATATTATATATATGTCTTATGATAGACAGAAAACATCACTTTAGGAAGTATATTATACCCTAAAAATTAGGACATAGGTACCGCCATAGTTACACAAGCATTGATTAAGATTGATATTCATTCATTAACTTAACAATAACTGAAAATAGTTAAAAAATAGTAATATTAACCTTAAGTCTCCTTTCGTAGGATACTTTATGGATAGCCTTGAACTTTCTCTTGTCTTCCAGTTTGCGGACCACTTCACGGTACTTCCAGCCAACTTCATGAGACAGACGTCCAACATGACAGTACTGAAATTAATACATATATCAAACAAATTGTCAGCACCTTTCGGAAAATTACCATTTATTAAAATTATCAGAAACATGAAATAGCAACATATTGACATTCAGTCGCAAATTACCCATTGTTAAACATCACATAGTAATTATTGAAGACTGTAAACTTCAAATTATATAAAATACTATTAATGGATCATATGTGGACTGTGGAAACAATTAATCAAAATTGTTTTTTAATAGGTGACTTTTAAATATTAGCAATCATTAAAATATTAATTTAATTTGTAAAAATAAAAATAATTCAATAAGAGAATGTTAATATTATTTCTAATTGAACAATATAATAATTAATCAATATTAGGTTTTGTCCAGTGGCAGTTAGGTTTTAACAAAGTAAAAAGCTTTTTCTTTTATCATCATCATCTTCCTGCGCTTTTCCCGCTTTATGTGGGGTCGGCATAACAAGTTCTCGACTTCCACATCACTGTATCATCCGTCATTTCAGTTGTCACTCCCATCTTGATCATATCACCTTTTACGCAATCCATCCATCTTTTCTTAGGCCTACCCCTACCAATATATCCATCTACATTCATATCCAAAATTCTCTTTGTCACATGCCATTCTTCCCTTCTTGCTACCTACCATGCTAACCTTTTGCTTCTTAACTTTTCCACTATCAGTGCTACTTTCAGGCTTCCTGTAATATACTCGTTTCGTACCTTATCCATTCGTGTTACTCCACTCATCCATCTCAACATTCGCATTTCTGCCGCATGCACTCTCTTTTAACAGCCCAGCACTCCGATCCATAAATTATGACAGGTCTTATAATGGTTTTGTAAATTTTCCCCTTTATTTTAAGGGGAACTCGTGGGTCGCATGTGACCAAGCCCGTGACCTGTCGCCATTTCATCCATCCCGCATTTATTCTATTTTTCACGTCACGATCAATATCACCATCGTTTTGGACCAATGAGCCGAGGTACCAGAAATCGGAGCAGACTGGAAGTGATGCACCATCTAAGGCGCATATCTATCTTTTTTCTTTTATGTTAGACATAAAAATAAAAGGTCTAAACACCTGCCCAATCACACTTTGACAATGATACATTTTGTTTATATTTTGAACATATAATTATAAATCAGATTGTTTATAATGTACCATGTAAACATATAAAACATTTTATGTTTACCTTGCGGCCAGGCTTTAAGCAGAACACTCTGAGAGCTGCAGGCACTACAACGCGACGGCGGTTATCGTAGGGCGGCGGGCAACCGTCATAAGCCCTCAGCCTCCTAAGTGCATCCTTCCCACGCTCTGTCTTGTGCGGGATCATACCTGGAAGTGTAACATTTACATGTTACTTTCAAACTTTAGGATTTGTTAAATGATTTTACAATTATAGTTAACTTCATAATATCTGGTTTTATCATAAACATCAAATAATGTAGGTAAAAATAAGAAATAATCATCAGATAAAAAGAAAAAATTTAAATATAATTTTTATATTATATCTTTAATTAAATTTAATTTTTGTATATATCCTGAAACTTGTAGGATCAAAGTTCTATCAAAAAATCAGTGGTTCATGCTGCCATCGATGGCCGTATCGATTAATGGGCATATATTCAAAATGGGGGAGCTCATTTGGAATCATGTACATAACATTGTATTCTACATTTAATCGCCTTTCATTTCTAATATAATTTCTAAATAATTAACAAAAAGTGTATCATTAATTACATTAAAAGTTTGTTACAGAACTTATGACCCGACTAGGTATATAATAATAAAAAAACATTAAAAATAATATTTATGCACATAAAAATATATACATTTACTTTCAGTCAGCACAGTTGCTGCATGACCCATAGCAGCAGGATGATATACAGGACCCCAGAATCAAACTTGATTAAAATTAACTTAATGTAGATTGGATTACAATCTTTCCCTCAAGTTCAGCACAAATAATATCTGTACTAATATTATAAAGCATAAGAGTTTATTGTTAACACGCTAATCTTAGGAACTACTCATCGGACTTGAAGAATTATTTTTAAGCTCTTACTACATTTGCTAGGCATTTACGATCATGCTATGAAACTCGGGAGCGGAGTAAAATGGAAAAAACTGTATGCGTAAAAGGGATGGACAAAAACGTCAAGATTTTACCAAGATAGACAACATAGCGAAAATGATAAACATCAATAAAGTGATGTGATTGGATGTGATGCTATGCACATGTTGCCAACAATAAACGTATTTAACATGAAAAAAATATGACGACATATATTTAAGTATAATCAATCGCCATCATTTTCTTTTTTTTAGCAATAATTCCATCAGCTGTTAACAAAATTCAGTAATTTATAATGGTCCTAATCCGTTAAGTTTAAATGAAAGGGTTAAAAATAGCATTATAAAGGAAAAACGTAGCTTAAAAGTGGATGTGACTAAAATTGAGAAAGGTACTTTGGTGGTTTAGGCATGTTGAAAGTATGAATGAAGAGAATATCGAAACAAATTTATGTTGCAAAGTGAGTGGAAGTGTTGGCGATATAAGGAGCACCCATAAACAACGAGCATGTATGCATGAATGTATAAGGAGCGAGGGTAAGTATGTACATTGTTGCCCAGTATGATGTGGGGGAAGGGGAGGGGGAAGGGGGATGGTAACACTCACACCGATGGGAAAAGCACGGAGCCGCGATTTTAAAAAAAAACAAAATCAGTGCATTTGTTAGCCCAAAAGGCATTTTTGCATTTACCTGCCCCCAGTGCTACCACTTAATGTTTGTTTCGCCTGCTCAGTTCATGTTCAGAATTTCTGTCAAGTTTCTAAGTTAAATCCTCATTTTAAATTTTAACAGTTGATTTCACTAGACCTCCATTGTACTTTTTGTTTTTAGCAATGTAATACCTAAGATCCTTGAATTTAAAGTATACTTAAGAGCAATGATTCAGTTATAGCAACTTTGGATATAACACCGATTTCCACTATCACAACTGGTTTGATGAACTATTTATCACAAGTCCCTAGAAAACCCTTGCAGATATTAATAAAAACACAAAGGGTAATTCATGGAATCATTAAGCTATCTTATGTTTTGTTTACACCCACATATGATCAGTAGTTGATTGATGACAATTTAGTTTATAAATGGTGGGTAGGTAAATACAGTTAAATATAAAAATTAGTTACTTTTCCTATAGATATAATGACTCTGTACTATAATTCTGTTGTTAAAGCACTGGCTTTTAAAGATACCAATATACACAGTTTTACTTAACATGAAACTGATTAATAAACAAATTAAACATGAATACTGTTAGAAAATACTTACCCCTAACAGTTTTCCATAGGATTTTTGATGGGGCTCTGAAGTGGAAAGGTCCGCGGGCAGGATTCACGTTGCAGCGTTTACGCAGGAATGACATGAACTTCAACTTGTTTCTGAAAATATATTAAAAATAAAAACAAATGCGAACACATGTTTTAAGACGCTAGAAATTTAAAGAAATCAGTAAATAATATAGCAACATGTAGACCTTCAGTCGCAAATTACCCCAAATAAACACATCATTAATCGTGGGTTTTCACTAGCGTATAAACTAGTCGCGATACAAGGTTTCTCTCTGAAAAAACTGAGATGACAATATAATTTGTGTTAATGTTTTCGGCAGTGCAAACCCACGGTAAGAATGAAATTAAGAATGTGGTAAAAGTACACTAACCTGAAAAAGTTGCCAGAAATGTTTAGTTGTTCACATCGAACAACTACGACTTTGTTTCCTTCCAATAGAACTTTAGCAATAACTGCGGCCAAGCGGCCAAGCAGATGGCCACGGCCATCGATGACAATGGCCTGAAAAATACATAAATTTTAATTGCATATTATAGTTACGCGCTGCTCGTACCGGAATCAAATTTATAACCTCAAACAGAATACGGAATTACGGAATACCGATAGATATTGTACTTAATAGCCCGTCTAATCATCAATTATTTCAATTGTGTTTAAATAATCTCCATTAATTTAAATATTATTAATAACTGACTCGAAGGCAAGCACGTGTAATGCTAAAATGGGAGTGTGATTTTGTCAATATTCCACACTCATTTTACGCTAACGCAAACACAATCTCACTTACATTCTATTTTATTTGTGTATATCGATAAAGAATTACGAATTATGTATAATATATCATTATTTTTAATCTCACCTTATTACTAAAACCCGTCATTTTCACGACAACAAAACGGAAAAGAACAACTTTTTAATCCAAGATGGCTACCGGATATTACAATTTTTCGTTCAAAAATTATTCAAAGTTAAAATAGTTCCTTTGATTGCATGAAATAAAAATGAATAATGAAAATCTAATGTTATTCATTTTTAATATTTTGATTATAATATTTAATTTTAAACAAAATAAGTAGTTTTAGAAATACTTTTTCTTAAAATATAGTTCAACGGCAGATTGTATTCGAAGAGGGTTATATATTCCAAGGAACTTATATCGAACTTAGGTTTACGTTACATGTTGTTCCTTATATCTTCGATCCTTGAAAAATCAACAAAGTGGCATCGAGTTCATATGAGATTTTTTTCCTAAACTTAAATGCTCATATCTAGCTACACTAGATACCACTAGATACCACTAGATACTATAAACTAGGTATTAAAACACAGCATTTGGTCATACAACGGCATCAAGTTTAAGCATCTTTTGTATTTTATTCGCGTACGCCATATTTTATTATATGTATTATGGTGGGTGTTGTAAAAAAAAATAATGCTAAATTAAAATCTGAGATTATAGCCACTCCAATTAGATATGATAACTTAGCAAAAACGTGTGGTACTTAACTTAGTTTCTCAGTCTGTGCACCAACGCATTTTAAAGAAATGAGTTAACACATCTAGCGCAATGAACTGAGTTGGCGCAATTGCGCGACCATAGATAATACATATAAACTGGTAACGTAGCGCAGTGTTAACCTCTCTAATCTCTAACTTCAATACTGAAAATTTAGCTTTACGGTATTTAGGGATTCATATAATTTTCTTAAGGCTATGAAAAGGAGCATTAATTAGATCGAATACTTTTATAGGAAAATATATTTTAATCAAACAGAAGTGTCAAATAGATATTGACAAAACTGTGTGAACTGACAAACAGACAAGCCCTGCTCCGGTGTAAAGTTTATTTTTGGTTAAAAATGTCTATAATGTCGAAAGAAGTATATGTAGAAATTTGTTTTTTATTATTTAAGGACACGTCAGATTTCAGATAGTTTCTCCATCGCCTTCAAGTAAAATAGGGTGTCGCAAAATATTCATAAATAGCGCGGTACCATTTCAGGAAATGTAAATAATATCAACGATAACTCGAGCAATGGATATCCCTTACAGAAAGATTTTAATATATATTTTAACTTTTGTTGCCTACGCTTACACAGGCGTGGGATCGAATATATTACGAAATCTAAAAGATGCAGTTTTATCAGCTGAATCAGTGTTCGGCGATATGTTTCGTAATGTTATAACAGTGGCTGAAAAATTTAGATCTTTGCATGATGTGTTTGATGCGGCCGTAGAGGAGGATTGTATTTTTACTTGTCCGGGTGCGGGTGGTAAGCAATAGTTTAAGTTTTTATTTATGTAATATTACTTTCCTTAACAATATTACACATATGGACACTAAATTGTAACCTTTGAACTAAATTTTAAAAAGTGATAAAGATTTTACTGTTATTTCTTACAGGACATAAACCAGTGAGAAACAAAAATCACATACCAAAATCTGATGGATGTGGGTCCTTAGGATTTGATATATCTTCAGAATATTTACCAATAGAAGAGATGACAAAATGTTGTGATGCTCATGACATCTGCTATGACACTTGTAACAGTGGTAAAGAAATATGTGATTTAGAATTCAAGAGGTGTTTGTACAATTATTGTGAAACATACAAGTCTGTAAATATAGGAGGGGACACTATAACAAAAGGTAGTTATAATTTGAGTTGAAACCAAAGAGGCAGTATTCACAATTTCTGATTTTTTACAATTTTGAATTCAGAAACATATATGTAAATAACTTTTAATTTATTTTATTGCTCTGATGAGTTGTCTAGTTTCACTCTTTTATTTGGCTTAAGATTCAAAATAACTTAAACATTCTCCGATTTACTGAGTTGAGTATCTTGCATTATCAATACATAAATAATGGTTAAACATGCAAAATAAATGCTTATAGAACTCATGGAGATATGCATTTGTTGATTTAACAATAACTGTGATGTTTTATTCTGGTTTTAAATACATTAACATAGCATTACAAACTTTTCTAAACATGCTAGTTGGCACTGATTTGTATATCTATGAAGTGAGCAATCTCTCCATATTGCTTCATATAAAACAATTTTTTATGCAAGAGCGCATATTTATTTTTAATTTTCATTGTTTTTAATTATTGAATATAATTATAGTGTTTTCATTACAGGTTGTAAAGGTGCTGCTAAATTATTGTTCACTGGTACTCTAACACTTGGTTGCAAGTCCTATTTAGATGCACAAAAAAATGCATGCTATTGTCCACCAACAAAGAACAACAAGTATAAGAAATATACCACTGGTGATGGAGAGCTTTAAACTTTGATCTAAGTTATTTGGCAACTTTGAAATGCTCTCATTTTCGTTTAGTTTTAATTTAAATACAACATTGTATATAATTTTAGTTTGTTTGTATTGTTTTAAATAAAAACAAAATTAATTTATTATTATTTTTATTTTGGCAATAATATTACATCTTATTTGTAGCCCTCAATGAGTAGTAACACACCTTATAAAATAATTTATTTGCTAAATGTATAGGCCCTTGGAAAATAGGTGCCATTGCAAATGATAAATAATTTTAGTTTATCTTATATATATTTAGTGCAATCTCTGTACAGTTATAAGGCTTCCACTACCACTGCACAGGCATTAGTAAAACAAACTAAAACTACTAGTGGACGCAGTCAGTACATATGCCTTCTAAATTTCATATCTTTAGCATATAAAAATAATTAATTGCAATATAAATAAATGCATGTAAAAATATGATGGTTAATCTTTTGTTTAACCTTAATACAATTTCATCTTAACTTAAAAAAAAGAATGTGAGCGTTTTATGAGAAT
>JWHW01003677.1:371330-392489 GCA_000931545.1 Papilio glaucus
AGGCTGTAAACACGCGACAATGCGTCAGCAGCTGAGTTTTCTTTTCCCGGATGGTATACAATGTCAACTTTAAAACAAAATAAGCTTGTGCCAGCGTTCAACCGTATTATTGCTGTTAAACATAAAAGTGAAAAATCGCTGATCAGTTATAAGTCTAAAATGTCCGCCAATAACAATATGTCTCCATTTACGGACACTCTCGAACGTTCTTGAAAAAAAAAGAAGTGGTTAAAAAAGTATTTTGGGTTAAAGTAGCTGCAAAAGCAAAATCAGAAGCGTCAGTCTCAACAGTAAAAGTTTCATCGCCATTAATTACAGCAACAAAAGAAGATTCTTTTATTTCTATTTTAAGTTTTTCGAAAGTTTATTTCTCACTTCTTCACTAAGCGGAAAACGTAACGACATGCGGCCGTATCTTTGTAGAGAAATTTACTACTCATTTCGAATAATGAGAACAAAAATAATCAATAGGTTAATCACTAGCATTCGTCAAATTGTCACATATGTACCTGTCAAATTGAAAACGCGTTTACAGAGCTAAACGCCAAAAATCGGCCGTTGGGAATTTAAACTCAGAGCATAAGCATATTTGGAGCTCTTAACTCTGTTAAATGCGTACACCGAGTTCAGGTCGAAATAATCAAATCTTGGTACTTTTTAAAAAGTGGTATCCGGTAGTACATTCTCCTTGGTCAGTAGTATTGGCCGAAAAAGTAAGCGTAATGGCATGGTCCGCCACTAAAAGCACTACAAACAAAGATTCAAAGGACATTGAATAATGAAGGCTGTATGGCTTAGTTCCCTTGCCTGCTCTTTCGAGCGAATAAAAGCAACAACCATTGAATAATGACAACTGTCAAATATCGTTGGTTGTGGAGTGGACAACCCTGCTTCTTTGTTTGAAGGTTTGAACTTAACTGTCATGGGTCTTGGTTATGGTTTTGTTTTGTAACCGATCATCTATTTAAAAGTACCTAGTAGTACCAAGTACCAAAGTCTTTCTAGATTTTATTTTAGTAATAGTATCCTAGTCCTAGATTCTAGCAAGAAATCAGGAAATGCTAGGGCTATTGGTAAACAAAAACGTTGATCATTAATCATTGCATTAAAATTTAATCAAGTTTTGTTTTTATTTCAAATCGTGTACTTAAAATTAATCGAAGTTCAAAATAGGTTTCGTACAAAATCCAGTGAGCGTTAAGATGGATATTCAAATTTTGAACATAAGTCAAGACTTACCCAAAGACGTTGAATCTGCTACAAAATTGTTGGTGGTAAGGTCTTTGCAAGTATTAGAATTTTTTGGTAAGGCTCTTGAAAATATTTGAATTAATTGTTTGAATTATTAATTAGTTTAACTCATTGTTGCAGGAGTCGTTCTTATCAAAACTCTATCCATTTTTGCAAAAACTTGGAAGTGACATATTAAATTCTTTGAGAAACGATGAAATTCGAGAAAATGTTACTAATATTCACAATGTGTTTGCACTTTGTGTTAGTCAGATTAACAAGTGTTATGTATCATTAATTGATATATTGAAATTAGAAAACAATAAGCAATTATTACTGCTGGTATGTAAAGATGTTGGTATGGAAGTATTTTTTTGTCTTACAAAGAACTATAAAATATCACACTATTTAGACCATACTTGGAAACCTCCAATAGTTTTGACACACTATAATACAAAGACAAAACAGCAAGCGGCATTCTTCAATACTGAGTGTCCATAGTGATCTATTAGCACACTCAATCAGAAGAGTTAAAATGTATTGTCAGGCATATAACAACGAAACTATATTATATATCATTAGGGATAATTATTTAAACCCAGGGGTGGACCATGAGTTTGTGGGACTGTGGGCTAGTAGTACTTGGAGATTTTTTTTCATTGCCTAGTAACTCTTGGGGTCCTGGGCTGAGGCGAAATAGCCCTATGGTAGATTTGCCTCTCATTTAACTTCATTAAAAAAATTACAGGAGAGCCGGCGGTGTACTTTAGAAAGACTTTCATGGTGCTGCAGTAGGTTAGTTGCAATTGAGGAATTGTTACAAGGGATAATCAACAATGACGTGCATGACAGTGCCTTTGATGAATCTATTTTCGACCCACCGCTGTATTTTGTCAACTGGATTGATCAGACTTTTGATGATTTAAAAACACTAACTAATTTAGTATCAGATTCAAGTAATGAAGATAGTTCACAACAGTTACAGGACCAGTGGAAGATTGATGTGAGTTTTATTATTTTAATTATAAACCTGTTAGCAAGAGGCTGTATATACTATATAATAACTTCATTAAAGAATGGACTACAGCATTTTTGGGGATCATGCTGTAGTTTAGTCAATTAGTTGATCACATCTTGTTAGTGTAAGTTAATAATACTCATGTTTTTTTTTTAAATGGTTTGACTTCTTTTGATAATTTTATGCTTACATACAATTTCATTTATTTTTGAGATATAAGTATGATGTCTAGATGAGAACATGCCACATGTTGCAAAATTATTAAATTTGTATTTATATGACTACATTCATTGAAAAAGATCCATTATGTATGTCTTTTCTGGATACACAACTTTCAGTCTTTCAATTTATATTTTCAGATGGTTCAATGTTTAAGAAGCTTACACACCTCAATAGATGAATTATTATTGACAGCCATGACATTGTGCAGATATTGTTTGTTTACAGACCAGCATGTTATAAAAGCAAGATGCCAAGTGGTAAGTTGTTATCGATTTTTTGTTGTCAATGAAACACACTCACTGTGCACACACTACTCTGGATGGGTACTCGACTCACCCCGTCTCTTACGAACTTAATATTAGTAAAAACGACAAAAGTTCCTTCTTAAGATTTAACAATATTAACACCATTATAGGACTTTTTAGCACTAAATGCCTTAATTTTTAATTATAATTTAAATAAAATTTTAAATAGAATTTAATGAGCATCATGCTCATCAAAAAAAATGCAGCAATGTTTTCACACTACCTTTTCACAGCAGAATTTTAATATTTTTTGTCAAAACTTTAAGCTTTAATCTAATTAGTATAATAGCAAAGAAGAATGATATGCTTTGCTCTTGCAAAGTTGATGTTTTATAAATGGATTTTTCTCTAACAATTTTCAGGTATTAAGAGAAACAAAAGTGCTGTTAAGTGATGTTATTAACAATGATATTGATTATGTCTTGAATGATTCAGCAATATCACTAAAACTTCCAATAAAACCCTCAAATGTAAATGTTTTGATAGATGTTTTAAGGGATGTCCTCTACAGCCTGGAAACTAACACAAACACAGCTTTACTAGCCCTCTTGATTCATTGCTTCAGCTACTGTCAGTCACCTGTAGACATTTTGAAAAACCATTATGAGGGTAACAAATGTACATGTGAATGCTTATCAACAAGTGGAGGTGAATTAACAAAGACCTGTTACTATGTCAAGGAATTTGATTATTACAATGAGAGACTTCTGCAAATTGGATCTTTTGCAGTATCATGTTCTTCCGATGAGAAAAGTAAGTAAAGTGGTATTATCATCAGACTTAAATGATGATAAAGTTATTTACGTAGTTAGCAACATTTGTTAGTAAGCCATAGATTTCGTCTTACCAAAAATGCCCAGTCACCATTAAACTCAAGTTATTGTTTGTAACCTGATTACTAATTTATTGTCTTCATTTTATAGGGATATTATCAATTCGCAGTAACCTTGCAACTCTGGAGGCGTTAGACCCGCATCTTGTTCCGGCATTGATAATGGCTCCTCACAGTCATCATTCTATGCTATTGAGTAGCTTCTGGAATAAAGATGTGTTGGAGATTAAAGATAGTATTTTCTTAATTGTTGATCCAGGTGCATTTTCAGAGGTAAAAACTACTTATGTTACAAAGATTTACATAGAACATCTCTTACAGGCAGGATATATGTGCTCCTATTTTTGCTGTTAAGGCAAGTAACTAATTAACTAAGGCAAGTAACGAAGCAAAGTCTTGCGCATATTTAGATAAAGTTCTATAAGTCTTTAATAGTATGTATAGACATGTATCATCATATGAATAATTTGCATGCATGCCTATTTTAGCGTGATATCTTCTTAAACTTAAGCATTTGTGTGTAGTTTAAAACACATTGTATGTAATTTTTCATAAATATTGATTATTTGATTAATTCTTTTAATCTCTAAATCATTCTAAAAATAATGACGATTCCAGAAAGCAAGGCAGATGATGCAACAACAAATATTAGAAATAAAGAAAGATAATGTATACAATAACAATAGGATTTGTTTGGTTATAAATATTGGCTGTGTTGTGTATGACTTTTTTAATGTGTATGAGAAATATGAACCGGATGCTATCAAAGAGCGCGAGCAGTTAATTCCGCTTTTGTTCGATTTAAATAAAGGTAAATATAGGCAAATATGGATTTTTCTGTTGTGGCTTTGAATATGCATATACTTACAACTTTTTTAAAATCTGCTATTTGACGTGTTTCTGTTTTCGCATTCCAGTTCAATTAGAGTGCAAGGTTGTGAGCAATCTTCTTAGTTCAGGAGATGATTTTATGTATAAAGTAAAAAAATGTAAATCAACAAAGGGTGTTACATTTGAACAAATTCTGAAACGCCTCAAACTCCTCTACACGATAGTTAACAAAATCAATAAGCTACTGCGACCAGAAGATGATCTCTTTGAAGAGGAAGCCGCAATGGAAGACGATAATGGTACATATACCGTATACAAAGGAAGCAATGAAACATGTGTACATTCACCAAGAAAACTTCCAAACGTAATGTCTAGGAGCATCTTCGCTAGAACTACAAATATTCGTTTACCTGCTAATTTTCCTCTGTTTAAATTAACGAGGCATTTAAAACAGAAGAATTTTAACTCTAATTTTTCAGCGCGTTTAGACGAATTGTGTAACTCGTCTGATGTTGAATTTGTAAGTAACGGAGGTTCAATGACGTGCTTCTATTCACCTGCGAGAAAACGGCCGTCATTAAGAAAGCTTGCCCTAAGTCGACACCATCTCAATTTTGAGCAAGATATCTCTAATCATACAAATAAGGTTCAGGAAGAGTGCAGTCACTTGGATGTGGACTTGCAGATTTCAGGTGGGTTTAGGAATTTTACCGATCGTTAATATTTTTAATCGGTCGTCCTTTGTTGGTTAACCAGGAAATCTTTAGATTTCTGATCTATAATAAGCCGAAGAGATTTGTACGACTTTCTTTTAGCATCTAATAATTTTTATACTGTTATATCTTGTCTTATGACTTTTAGATTAAAAATACATAGAAGATGTGTTGTTTTTAATTATTCCACTACACACATGTTCGTTTTAGATTTATTAATCTTAAATAATATAACAAATTAATCAAAGAAGCATTTTGATAGTTGATTTGTAATTGCTAATATGACATATTTTCAGAAGTACTGAAGCACATAAATAACCTAACGACTACATTTTCGTCAAGATCAAATAAAGCGGAATCTCATAAATCACCTAAGCTATTGAATGATCAACTGAAAGACGGAGAAATACATCGAGAAGAATTGTCATTAAAAAAATCGGATGGCTTATTGAATGGAAGCAATATGGAGTCAGATGTGAGCGTATCAGCATTGAATATATCCCAACCTTCCAATGTGACAACAATGGAGAGGCTCAATGACTTGGATCTTGTTGAAAGTAAGTTGAGTGATTTGAGGGTGTTACAACTAGAAACTAATTTATAGATTAGCTTTCGCCGACGGATTCTCTTGCATTCGTTTTTATTTTTGTAATTTCCCCCAATTTTTTTAGTAATATAGCCTATGTTATTGAGGGATAACGTAGTATTCTAATGGTGAAATAATTTATGACATCGGTGCAGTAGTTTTTGATTTTATTCATTACAAACATACGAAAATATAAATGTAAGAAACATTGTTATATTTGTGTAGATTAAGAGAAAGTGAACTAGCCTTAAATATTATATTCTTTGTTTTTCTATTCCGATTTATTTATATTACAGTTATTGCATATATTTTTAATTTTTAAATTTTCAACAATAAACAAATTTGATGTTACTCTTTATAAGAGGTAACCCAATACATTGTCAAAAGTGCAATTGTAATACTTTACAGCTCGTCAGGTTTTCTATGATAGTGTTAACAGTTTACTTAGTTCAGGAGAAATGCGTAGCAATGAACGCAAAACTAAACTAAACGCAAAACTCAACGCTAATTTAGTAAATAAACAATTAAATGTATTAATTTTTATATATTTGCTACTGTTAATTACCCGAATACGATTGATAATGCAATAAAGATTTTGTATAAATGAGAGATATATAATGATGAGATATAATGCTCCTAAACTAATGAAATTAATTATTTTTACATTGCCAGATTATTCTGTTTGCACCATTATATATTTTTTATGATTACAGAATATTTATTAAGATATGTAAAATGTATTTTTAAAAAATTATAATTAAATCATTATATTTGGATCTATTAGTTTTTATTTAATATATTAAGAAACCTTTGCCTGTTGTTTAGTATATTATTTTGAATATTGTTTTAATAACGTTAAAGTGGATGTTGTGACTAGAATTGAGAAAGGTATGCTTCGGTGGGTCGGGTATGTTGAAAGGATGAACTAAGAGAGTGTAACGTAACAAATTTATGATGCAAAAGTGAGTGGCAGCGTTGGTAGGGGAGGTCCAAGGAGAATTTATATCGATCAGATTAGGAACATACAGAGGAAGGACGATATAAGGATAAGGATAACTGACGAGCTTTTATTCGTAGATGTATGGATGTAGAAGAAGCAAGAGAGGTGTGCCAGGATCGCGCCAAATGGACACAAAATCTCATTCTACGCCTCTGGGTTACGGGCGTGAGCGTATATTTATTTATTATCTAGCTATGGATCAAACTTCGCTCTGTGTTGGAATCGTAAGATCGTGTTTTCTCAGATGATGTTTAGAATGCTAGTGACATCTAGTTCCCTAACATAATCAACTTCATCTTCGACTAACATTGTACCACCAATCTGATAGAGAACCTTATAAGCAGTCCGTTCCCTCATCGGTGATCCAGATAAGTACAAGTGGGTCAGTTGAAAATATGAATAGGATTTATGAAACTAGCGCTTGACCACAATCCCACCGGATATTAAGTGGTACAGTAACAGCCTATTCGCTTTTATATTTATGGTGGATACGTCATAAACGGAAGATAAAACGATCGCTCGCAACTTATTAGAATCCTTTGCCATATGCACCATGAACGAAGATTCGAATCGCTCGCCGTATGTCTAAACGTTATGATAGAATGGAAATGGGAGAATTAATTCGTGTAATTCCTGCCCACACTCACCAAAATTCCGCCGCTCCACCGAATCCAATGCCACGAGTTGGTATTTGGTTGCGCCTGTCCAGATATGAATTTTTGATTTTCTGATCTTTTCAATTAAATTAATTAATACAAATACCATATAGATATATCGAGGGACTAAAAATGACAACAAAAATGTTGAATTTCAAAATACTAGAATCCTGGAAGTATTATTACGCCTAAAACACATAAATTTTTAGATATCTTAAAATTATTTATATCAAAACCCCTCAATTCTTAATGATTGAAAAATCATTTACATGTATTTACACCCACAAGTATTTTTATGAATATAATAATATTAAACAAACATTTACCTAGTACCTTTGGAGTATTACGTATAGAAAGTAATTTTCATTTGATTGTGTGGTGATACTAGATAGTATATTTATAATACATATAAGATCCGTCTTGTTAGGAATCCAATTAACAGATACTGTATCAATCGTGGACGTGAAAGCATTCAGAGATCAATAAATTGCAACTTGATAGTAATAAGAGGGTTTCAGTAGTCCCCGCGCGCCCAATTATAGACGCGGTTTTATATCACCGACTAGACCTTCAATGACGTAAGTTTCCCTTAGAACTGTACTATAAGTAAATAAATATGCACTAATCCCAAAGGGGTAGGTATAGATTACAGATTTCTATTTGGAACAGTCCAGGCACACTTCTTTCGCTTTTTACATTCATACATTGCGCTTACGCTCTTAGGTTACGGGTACTTTTATTACCTTTATTTACTGTCATCGATATGTTCGGTACAAGTTCGCCTAGGCCAACTACAAGCCTGCTTTACCACTTTTAGCAACGTAATTGCCAATCTTTCTTCATTCTTTGAATATGCCCGAACTATGCCCGTGGAGCGGTGACGGATGAATGATATGAATTTATGTTGTGAATGTAATGAAGTATAAGTTATAAACTTATAAAAAATTTACCCTAATTGCCGAGCTCACTACTAGTCTATCGCCATACTGCGGGAAGTAACCAGATCAGAGACGAGAAACATTCCTTGAATATATAATTTCCCTAGACATCGAACCCAGGAAACGCAAACTGTTATGTTATACGTTTTCACTACTTAATGCAGTAAATAACTTTAAGTAAATAACTTACAAGAAACCGCGGATCTCATTTATGTACGATGAACTGTACAGAAAAATATTCCAGCATAAATAAAAATAAGTTATCATAGAAGTTGAGACATAAAGTGAAATGTTGGATAGAAATTGTTTATACCGCGGGTGTTCAGATCCGGCCGATGTAGCGGAACAAAGCTTATTTTACAAACTTCTCTTTATGCATGTTCTATTTAAGAAACTTTGAAAGCTCTGTACCTCCATAATGAGTGTTGTAAAATAAATTTGAAATGTAATGGAAAACTGTGCTCATAGATGATTACGATTGATATTTTGCTACATTTTACTTGGTTATTTCTATATTCTTTTTAGTTTATTGTAAATTAATCGATGAATTTTACTTAATTACGTAACTAGGTAACCAATAAGGTAATACAAAAGGTTTTCCTTTTTTTATTTTGTGTTGGTCTTTCTAATGAGATTACATTTCTGTTTTTCTACCCTACTGTATTCAGATTTAAAGAAAAATATCTTTTCTTTTCAGTACATGCTAGTAGTATAAACAATACTAGAACACTCAGGTATATGTTTCAATGTGAGCTTTTAGTTTAATGTCGACAGTCAACGTATGTAATACGATTATACGCCGAGTTTGCCAATACTAATCAAATTAACTGCAGGTCCAATGTCGAACGAAGTTAGCTTTCAAGCGAACGATATATTGCTTTCCCTGCGTACGAAAATACACGGAATTAATTGAGTAGGAAATAATATTACTCCTATACCTAGAATATATAAATACCTAGAATACCTTAAAAACTACAACATTTTCTTATTAGTTAAACCATTTAGATAATAATTTATACAATTGAATTGTGGCCGTGTTTATTTCTTTCTAATAGCACTATTGCAAAAATTAAATAGGAGAATGCAGTACGGGGTATGGGTTGGACTGATGTTTCTGCCTGAGAATTTTAGCATTTATTAATTTAAGATCAACGAAACGTTCTTGCAAAGAGCGGTGATCCGGTTTTGTGTTAGAAAGCGGTCTCTATCCATAAATATCAACAAGAAGTGTTACAAATGCGTTGCCCGTGTTTTTGTATAAAAAGGGAGGGATGGGAAGAGGATGGTGCCTTTCGGAGGTAGCACTAATTATAGCCAGAAAAACACGCGTGACATGTGACGACAGCCTAGATGAAAATTGAAATTGTCTTACACCGCCATCTGTAATGCCATCTGCCAACTTTTAAATAGTTACAACATTTAATTTGTATACAAATAATGAAGTCATAAAACCTATCTTTAAAGTTGGACCTAATTACATACAGTATACGAAATTTCATTAAGTCGTTTGGATAGTTTTGGACTTCATCGCGGACCAGTAATGTGACAGGAATTTGGTGAGAATTTTTGCGTTAATTATTTTTTCGTATATTATATTCATTTTTTTCTTATAATGTATTGTTTTTAAGTGATAATAACCGATAGAACTTCTTTGCACTGTCGTTCGATAGGGCTTCAACTTACAGTAACTTAAAGCGAGCTACAAAAGTTAGTATTTCAGATTTTACGATATCGTAAAGTTGACTACACTGTAGACTTTCCTATCATTTTATGTTGCAATAGGGTTTAATAAAGTATACATTTAGTCAAATTCAAATAAGACCGGTCGATCCAGTATGTTATTTGTAGAATAATATCGAAATTATCGAAATACATATTAGGTAAAGTTTACGCTAGCTGACCCGATAAATTTCGTTCTGTCTCCCGGGCCTGTCTTTCATTAGTCCGCGCTCTCCGGCGCCTCTCACTGCCAGTAAAACTTGTCAGTACCTACCTACACGGTCTATCTGAACGTGAGTTTAGTCTTTTTAATTAATTATTGGAATAATAATGTTTCATGAATGTTTTAATAACTCTATAACTTTAGTTAAGTTACGTGTATAGGCTAAAATGTGAATATAGCGTGCAAGCTTGCTGTACAATTAAATGACTAGGCGTTTCATTGTGCGCACTAGATGTCTGACGGGCGCGCGGAGTGTTTGACTTTAGAGGGCCATTAGCAGATAACAATGGCCACAATAAGCCCGTCAGTTGCGGCCTGAACGACGTAAATATCTTCTATACAGTTTATTTACACAATAAATTACTTTTTAATGGATGAACCATTACAGTTTAAATTTTTATGTAGTATGAGTAGCTAAGATCGGTTACTCACCTGATGTTATGATCATGTCTAGAGCAACAAAGGAGTTATCGAGGCGTTGCTGAATTTCAAAAGAAATGGAGGCTTGTTTCTGAAAGAACCAAAATACAAGATGGGAAGTACCATTGGCGACGATTGACTGTATAAGGTTAGGGACTACTGGTACGACTAGACTCTCGTTTTCGCAAATTTTATCTTAGAGTATAACCTTACCGATTTCCGATCATGGGATCCCCATGGGAACCCATGGGGGTTGCGTATAAATATTCGGAGGATTGTTATTAACATTTTCATAGGACATACGTGCGAGACATAACGAGAAAAATGGTTTTAAGATTTCCGAGTTATATATAAATACTATACTTGACAGGTATTTTGTTACAGACTTAGTGAAGAAAATTGAATGGAAAAAAGGCTGTTAGGACTTTTTTTGAGTTCAAAAGTATATTCCACCCAGACTAATTAATTAACTCCTAGGCGTACTTTGTATAAGTTCGAACGAACATTGCGTAGAAGTGTGAAGCTTTATTAATTTAATTCATTACTCTGTACCTGATTTAAATATCTCTCTGCGACCTTGCAAAGCTATCAAATAAAGTGCACATTGCATGGAGACTGAACTTGAGCAGTAGCTCCGCCTTAGGGACTCACGCGCATGCGTACATTACAGCTACCACGACTATAAAAGCTCAACCAGCGGGTACGTGCCATCATTCCCGCCAACATCCCAAAGTTGCAAGACCGAAAAAATACAGATAAGAAAGTTTCTATAAATAGCAAGTTGAATAAGTGCTTTCATTCGAGGTCTACGCCTGTCAAGGTAAGTTTAGTTCTATTATTATTTTTGTATCCGATTTTATTTAATTTTTATTTTATTTAATTTTAAAGTTTTTGTTTTAGCTTTTTTACTAGATCTCTAGAATCTGTCCTAGATTTTAATTTTTATATTCAAATTAGAACATCTTAATTTATAATATAAATAATAAGTTGAATAGTAGCAAAAAATATTACATTTACATAAAAAATTGTTTTCCTTAGATATTTTTCTTTTATTTCGTAAAACTAAGTTAATAAGTAACTTTGTTTTATTTGCATTATGTTTTCATATTTACGGCGTGAACGGTAAAGTGTGTACGTAAAAATCATATTTAAATTTAAAATATTTTTAAAACATTTATCAAAACTAAATATCTAAGCAAATTATTTGACTTCAAAATAACAATAAAATCAGGAATCTCCGTCACAATGTTAAATTTAACTTTCTTTTTTTTCTTACATACCAGTAAACTAAAATAAGGATTTAAGTAAAATTTCGGTCAATATTCAACGATACAATTTTTATATTTATATAAATTCAAAGTTCTATTATTAAACTGCATAAGGATTACTTAACTAATTCAAAGTTATAAAATATTAGGTACTTAAGGATTGATACGAGATCATTCCAAGGCGATGAGCCATATCTGTTGTCATATTTTTTTGTGATTACAAATTTTATCTTAATTGGCATTTTCCGGACGCATGGTGGAAGACTCACCACTTCGAACAGAAATATTACTGTATGTATGTATAATTGTATTACTAGTAACATTTATAAAATAATCTTAAAAAGCTTTGAAGTTAAAGCTAACAACAGTTATTAGTGATAAAATTGAACCATCTAAAATAAATGACTGTATTATGTTTTCAAATTCTGTATGTATTATTTAAATTTCTTTTGAATTATGAGACATGCTGTTTTATTTCATGATTTTTGTTGATTTAAATATACCACAAAGTCATTAAACGTATACATAATACATACAGTAATAATATATATTTCACATAAGGCCTATTTATACCTGTTGGTCGTGTTAGTCCAAAGGTTTTATATCAATAAAAGATTGTGAAATTCTCTTTTAAACTTTTCTGTTATCTCTTTTTAATACATTTTTTATTAATTTTTTAAAACTTTTATTTCATAGTCGACTAGGGAGTGTTTTACTGATTTTTTTAATATCGGCTAAGTTAACAACGGTTAAGTGTAATACGATATTGTTTTTGATCTATATATTTTAATTTGATCTTAGTCAAATCTTGCAGATAATGTAAAAAATAAAATATATCGTAATAAAGTTAACGGTAACTTTAGTATTTGATTATACAAAAAAGATATTGATTTTTTTTTAAATTAATTTGCCATTGGAATGGAAAATCAAATTTTCGGTTTACCAATCAATTCATGTAAATATAAAAGGTTAGACTTAATTGAAATTCAGTCATTCAATTTTCGGTAAATATTGACTCGGTTTATTTCAATTACTCGTTACAGGTCGACCGAAAATATGCTGGCAAATGAAATTGCTTTTTCAATTGCCAAGTAGAGACCATTTTGATGTATAAATAAATGTGAATTCACTTATTCTTATAACCTAAAATACGTCATTGTATGGACGCCTTTTACATTACCCATTCCATGTTAAAATGCAAATGGTATAGTCATATTTCTTTCTATTTGTATGACTGTCAACTTTTTCTTTTGTGTCCGGTGTCAGTCAAAACAGTGTTATTTTAAGTTTTCTCATTTCCCTTGCACCGAGTCGGGGCGTAGTTTTATCTTTACGTTCAACTTTCAAAGCTCTGTGGTACAAAAGTTAGACTTTATTCATGTTATGTGTGTATCAATGTACTTTTATATTGTATACTTTTTACACTGTTTACTATATTTTTATTTATATTATATTATTGGACTTCGTTCGATAGATTGCAGCAGTTAAGGAATGTTTTACGGATTCTTATGTTTAAAACACTTTCAGTTATATGTAATATGTATATATTGCGTTCTATTGAAAGGCTTTGATGTTATGATATTTCCAAATTAGAAACAACCATTCAAAGAATGTAATCATGCAGTATTAACTACGCTGGCAATTTAATACAGCGTTTGAAATTAGAGTACAGTATTGCGTATAAAATACCACATGCTGATGGAGCTTATAATGTTTCGGATTAGTGAAATTTTAATCATGTGAAGTACTTGTATTTCACTATGAAAAAGGTACTTGACTGCATCAAAAGGAAAATAAAAAAATCTTTCAATCTTTTTTATGCTGATCGGAGTATACAGAGACATAATTTGTTTGTCTGAGCTGTCACCGTTGTCACCAGTTTACTTTATGTTACAAATACGGTGAAAATATTTTCCCAATATATCCCTGTTTAACTAAGATAAAAATAATGCAGTGGAGATTCACTTTGACCCTAAGTTTGAATGACAAGGGCAAATTATCCGTTACGATCCTAAATGAATCGTAAATAATAAGTGCTCATTCTAGACCCGATTGTTGCCCTCTTTAACATGTTTCGTCTCCTTAAAGTCGACATTTGTTTACACCACATTTGAAACTGACACATGCTGAAATTTAAATAGAAGGTAGTATTTGATTCAAATTTCGTAATGAATAGGCCATTCAAATATTTAAGTCTAAGTAAAGTACCTAATAAGTGATTAATAAATTAACTAACACATGAAGCTTCACGTTAAAATGGTTTGCGTTTAATAAACGAAGTTTAAGTGTCAATGTTACTTGTAAGTTCGAGATGACAACGTCGTATTTTGACATTTCGAGTTACGGAACTTGTGAGAGCATACATTTTTTTTTAAATTTAATCACGCTCCATAGCATTTGAAATGCATCTTTTATGTTACGTATTGATATACTTTAAATGGATAATCTGCAAAAATTATAACGATACAAAAAAACATTTAGAGATCGATTATTTTTATTTGAAACGAAATGTAAGGCAAATGTCAAAGAAATAATCTGTCAAATACTTATAACCACCCAATAACATCCTAAGCTGACGGATGATCCAACCTACAATAATTTACTGGGGATTTTATTACCTAGATTATATTTGGATATTGTGAAACTCCAACCATGACTTTATTCGTCAGATAAGTTGCAAGTAATTTATTCAGGACCTTACTTGGATATTGTGAAACAGGCCCTAACCACATAGTTAGTCCTAGATGTCATTTTTGCCCTAGTTGTCTGCTTAGTTTCATAGTGTATTAAGCATATAGGACTTGATAAAGGAATGAATTTGAAAACTATCAGAGGTTTTTCCTCCGACTTGTATTTTTATTTTCTGTTTTTTCTTTACCGAGCCACTACTTAGAGATTGTAGGTTACAACTTTACACCATCAAAATTTTAATGACTCTTAAGTTAGTAACAACCGTTATCGATGGTGTTCATAAGTATTTCTGAAAGAGCTTTTACGAAGAAGAGGGTGGCATTTTTCCTGTAATAAAATTTGTATATAATCAAATGAAAAGTTATACTAGGAGATAAATAAATATCATTCATAAAAAACAATAATGGTACTACTATAAAACTAATTTTCCGGATTTTCAGTCCCCCGTGACCACGAGCGCTGTAAAGTACCCGAAACGTCGGGAACCAAAATCCAAAAAGTAAACGCGATAAAAATCAAATTAGTTTTATTCTAACCTAAACAATTTTTTCTACTCAAAAATAGTTTTGTAAGCGGAAAATCGAAAGTCCGTTATATAATCTAAATGAAAATGGTAGCGAAGCCAGAACTTGTGAAATATTAAAATTTCCATTCGCCGTTAATTGCTTACAGCTGGTGCCGGCGTTTTGCCTGAAACATCTATTATGCGCTTACGGGTCAGGTGTGTACCGAGCACTGAAACAAGTCCACGGTAATTGAATCTGCCAGGATAATATCATCCGGGCGACACACAATTACCAGAGCCCACCGGAGACACGCTTTAGTAGTTTGTTTTTTCTAAAATAAACCATCTAACCAAAATAAAACATAAAAAATTTTCATATTAAAATAATAATTTCACGAGCACGGATGTCAAGTAGTTTCTTACTCATCTTAAAACAAAGATGACAACAATAACCACAATAGCAGCAAACAAGATGGTGTTGCTAATTGACTCTTCAATGTCACGAATTTACGTTACCGAAATGGTGGCCACGCGCATTAACAATTTGCGGGGGTTATACTGTCAAGTATTGTAGATTATAGATGTATAGTGAACTATTGTTTTTTTAGAGTACTGACTATGATTCTATATCTTTGCGTTATTGTCTGCACCTTTATTACAAGCCCCGTTCACAATCAACAATCTCAGTGACACGTTAAATAAACTCAGTGAAGTATGCAATCTCGGCCTTTAAGGAAATAAAACATACCTAGAGTTTACCTTAAGTACCTTTTATAAGACAAGCTCAAAGATTTGCAATACATTTATTAATTTTTTCAATAGTTTAAGCGTAACGCAATGCCGAATTGTGGTTCAAAGAATCTACTAAAGGAACTATTGACAAATTTAGGTTTATTACATTCATTTGTGGTACAGTTTTTCTACGAGGTTTTTTAAAATTATCAATAAAAGTGTTTTATTTGTTATGATTTAGATGAGGGGGTTTACCCGGGCAAGCAATAGAAGACATCGCCTTTTACTTGGCATCACATTGGCTCTGGCTTTGTCGACTTACTTCGATCAGGTACTTTATTTAAACCTAAGTGGTAACGAATATAATAATATATTAATGTCACTAAATTCTTTCTTAGGTATTGAGTCTGCCTGTCGATACATCGGACCAATGGCCGACTTTCGCCAGAAGGAACATCGCAGCGCTCGCTAGAGAGGGTTATCTTAAAAGCATCTCCCCGAGTTTCAAAAGAAGCATTTCAACATTGGCTAAAAATGGACAACTACCCACATTCCGATCTCCTTACAGTGAAGCTGATAAACCAGGACAAGAAGACGATGAGTCGCAAGAGAAAAGAAATATCGCCTCGATAGCCCGTCTTCGTAGTTACACAGCTATCAAAAGGAACATCCAATCTCTAGCTAGAGATGGCTACCGCGTCGGTAGAGGACACTACCAACCTAACGAAAAACGTAACATTGCCTCGCTGGCTCGCAACGGATTGATCCACAAGAGAGATGAAATGGTTGGAGATGAATATTATTATCCCTTCTATCAGAATCCTGTGCCACCATTGTCCGAAATCGATGGTCCATTTGATATCAATGAAATGTATGATTTTCAACAATCTGTGAATCCAGATATGTTACCTCCATTGTCGCAAGTTTTTAAACGCAGCGAAACAGGACCATTAGCGTATCCGGATAACTCCTATGAAACTGATTATGATCGTAATTGGTACTTTAAAAGGGGAACTGTAGGCATGCCTGTGCATGGACTGTATAGACCGATTTATATTGAGCCTACTACACGTACTAAGAGGTACATACTTTCGCTGCCAGACGTTATTGATAATAACGAAATAGAGGCACCAGAAAACAATGACAATGATAATGAAGACAAGCGATCTGTAGGTGAGTTGACCTAATGAATAATTTAAGTACATATATTCAAATTAATAATACTTATTAATTGTTTTTGCTTTTGTTGCATCTGTTACAGATGAAGATGATGTCCATGATAATTTCGTAAAACGTCATATTGGGTCTTTGGCTCGGTTAGGTCTTTTGCCGTCTTTTAGGTTCTCAGGAGGCCGGTATAGCAGATCTGGCAGAGCCAGACTGTTATTGCCTAGTCAGGAACTATACAGGTTTTGTAAAGTCAAGATTTGATAAAAATCGATGTGATAGATTGTCATAGGAATAAATGTGCAGTAGAAAGTGTGTGCTTTAACGCTTATGATATGGATTATGGTGTAGTGGCCAAAAATGTTAACTTCGATCAACAATAAGAGAAGCCGATGAGTAAAGTAATGAAAATTTGCTAGAAAACTCACAAGCGATGTCGTTGAAAGCTATTGAGATTTAGATCTCTATTGCTTCATAAACAATTATTTATCTTAGATAGATGCCGTAACTACAAAAACCAGGAACCTAATGTAAACTAATTCAAAATTAAATTAAAAGTAATTATACCATAAGATTGGATTTTTCTCAAATTCGTCAGCAAAAATTTCGAAAGTACTTTATGTTAAGGATTCGTTTGCTCAGTTGCACAAAGTAAGGATGAAGTTCCAATAGTTTGTATAGTCCGTAATATGGTAATAATAATTGGGAATCATTCGACCGGTAGATAAAACTGATATTATTTGTATGTTTCTCTAGTTATGACGAATCTTTGAGCCTTGAACAACAATACAAGGAAAAGTATTTGTTCCATATTTCTGTATTACGTGGAAATTTTCTTTTTCTTGAGTATGATCGTATCTCATCTTATTGTCGATCGAAGCATGTTCATGATAGTAGAAATAACTGTTACTAGAAGTGCAGATCGGTGTTCGAGATATTGTGCAGTGTTTTACTGATATAGCGAGTGTAGCATAGCGCAAGCTTCCGGACTGATAGGTTAGAATGGCGGAATGTGAAGTATCGAAGTTTCCTGAGCCAATTTATATAAATGTGTCGTCACCGCATGACAATTAGTTGTGTTTAAAAATAGTGAAAAAAAGATTATGATAGTAGTTACATTAACTATTTTTGAAGTAACTATGTGCAATAAACTATTTTCATGTTTCAGGAAGCATTCCGCTGACGAGAATTTCGGAGTTAGGTAAGATCGTCATTGTTCGATAACTTTTTGTTTCACGTCCCTGTTGTTAGTAACTGTGGTTCTTAATATTATAAGTTCCAAAATTTTTGAAAACAAATTTTGTTTAAATGATATCTCTAATTGGATGTATAACAGATAGTGAAAGTGATGAGTTGTCTAGCTGGAAACAAATGGAGAATAAGAAAATTTCCAATATACCGATAAATCAGTAGCAATAGATGTTTCAAGTAAATAAAAAATACCAATGCTCCGGCCGAGAATCGAAGTTTGTCAAACTGCGAAGCATAGCCCTGACAAATAATATCATTTATATATTTTTTCTTTTTTGTCATTAGGGAATATTTCTCTAGTCCCGAAGCTGAGCCAGCAATCGATTCAGACGACACCGACCTACCGCCGCCGCCAATACTTGCTCACTCGCACCCGACCGGCCGGTACCTCCACCGTTCGTTGAACGACCTGCCCCCATCCCCCACCGCACTCCCGCCAGATCCCGCAAATTCCATCGACTCATTCACCATTAACAACTGGCAGACCGCTAAGGACTTTCCAAGATTCCATTACTTCAGATCCCTCAAGGTCCCGTACCATTCATCCGGCAAGAGATACCTACTGTTGCCCGCCGTTGATAACCTTATGCTCAGGAAGACCTACCGCAACAGCAGTCTGCCGAGCAGGCGCAAGAACCAGTAGCTATGCCGTTGCCGAAGTGATGCTAGATCGCTTAACAACTCGAGCAAGGGGCAATAGTTTGAATTTGAGCCACCCTTACAAGCATCGTCATCGGCAACACACTAAGGAGGACAATAATTACGTAGAATTTGATGTTACACGTTGTGATTTAAATTGATTTTATTATAGATATAAGACGTAATTTAAGAAATAACAGATCTCATTCCTAAAAACGACAATGGCTTGCTAATTACTAATGATCAATAATGTATTAAGTAATTTAGGATTATTAGAAAAAAATAATTGTCAATCGCAAATACGAAACGTTTATGCGGTAAAAAATTGTTAGTAACGTAGATTAGACAAAATTTCAAACTATTATTATTATTATTCTATTTTGTGTCATCAACAACTTTAGAACATAGTAAGTTATGATAATTTATATCTATGCAATTATCTAGAGAATTTTGCATATCTTTTAAATAAGATGTATCTTTATTAACTAGAATTAGCTGTGTTTGACAAATAAATTGTATCTTAAAATTTATAATCTACATATTTGGAGTTGTATTATGAGGCTTTGAGCTTTCCACTTCACCCTAGCGTATTCATACATGTATTGACAATAAATAATTAACTTAATGTGACCATTAAAATGATAATAATTTTAAAATGTTATACTGTAGTTTTCTCTTGATGTCTCTATTAAATATTATATACCAATTCGTAGTTACGTTTATCAATTTTAATGTCGTGTTAGATGTAAATAAATGGTAACATGACGAATGATCTTTTATTCAAAACTAGCACCGTACCCACTGTTGGCACTTTTTACAAAAAAAAAACAGTTTATCCGATCGCTACCGAATTCCACAGGATTACCCTCTGTGCTAATTTGAAAATTTCATCAAAATACGTTCAGCTGTTTTGGAGTTCAGGGAACACATACATGTAAACATCGATTTTTTAACCGACTTCAAAAGAAGGAGGTTATCAATTCGGTGGGTTTTTTTATGTATGTACATTTATTACTCCGTGATTTATGATCCGATTTCGATAATTCTTTTTTTGAGCTAGTGCTCGCCATTTGGTGCCATTTTTTTTTATTCAAGATTCGACCAGTAGTTTTTGAGTTTTTCTTAATAATGCATAATATGACAACGCTGAGTTTTACTTTCTTGGCTTACGTAGGCAAAACTATAGGACTTACATTAAAATGTCCGCAATGACACATAGCTATTTTGTATGGTTATCTCACAATAACAGTTTTTTTCTTAGGAAACATTAATAAAAACGCATGCGCCACTTACTACGCTATTATTCGTGTTCGGTATGAATCCTTATCCATTTAAATATGTTAATTTTGAAGATAATTTAATGTAGATTATAATTGCCCTTTGAACTATATCATTTTGCCCAATCGTTTAGAAGATATCAAGAGATTAAACCACAAAGTAAGTAAAAACTACGCGTAAGTGATTTCAAAAGCCGCGCAGTACATGGCTAGGCTTAACGATGTGTTTAGTATGTACTGCTGTTTGTTTTCATGTATTATAGACACTAAACACTTTAAAAAAAAACTACGTTTAAAAAAAGGCGACTTCAAAAACTAAAAAGTACAAAATAACTCAATAAAGATTTAATTGAATACACCTCTTATACAAACCTAATACCTTTAATATTCATAAAATAGTATTATTTGTATGTGCTACCTATAGGTTTGAAGTCGGTGCCAAGCCGTCTGTTTTAGACAAACTAATAATAGAATTAAGTAATAATGAATACCTGCAAATATTTATGTTCTAGACGAAGCTATCCCGCTTAAAGTCACGCGCGGTGAGTGTAGGTACTACTATTATATTTGGCTTGGCACCGACTTCAAACCTTTTAATAAGTAGCACATACTATTTAATGAATATTAAAGGTATTAGGTTTGTATAAGAGGTGTATTCAATTTAATCTTTATTAAGTTATTTTGTACTTTTTAGTTTTTGAAGTCGGTTTTTTTTATACGTAGTTTTTTTAAGGTTACGTTGTCAACTTTCTTTATTTTTAGTGACATCTTAAAATTTGTCCTATTTTCATCGTCAAATGTTAATAGCAAAAGAAACCTTTTACTATTAACCTTTTTTATAAGGGGTTTGTGACAAAAATATGATTTCTTTATCTGAATACTCTAAAATTGAAGAATGTTTTCTATTAATAAGTGAGAATAAAAACAACTAGGTAT
>JWHW01003677.1:437964-469378 GCA_000931545.1 Papilio glaucus
GAAAGTGAGAAGCAAAAAAGTGAAAGTAATTCATCAAACGATAATGATTCAGATGAAGAAGACTCAATCGAACTAGAAGATATATGGAAACTACACATTTATTCAAAATATGGCATAACTGAAGATAATACAAATGTAGAAAAGAAAGCAGCATTAAGAAAGTACATGCAAGAAGAACTAGGCCTCAATGCTAATAGCACCCAAAGCGAACGTCGTCAAGCAGTACTCCAATTTATTCAAACTGAGTTGCAGAAAGTACCCAATGTTAACACGTTAAGGAGCCAACTTATTGACTATATAAATTATATAGGTGTCCAAAAAATTCGAGAGAAATTGGAAGGAGACATTGTAAAATTAAAGAACAAAACAGAAACTCTCGATAATGTTAATTTAACTTGGGTGCCCATTGCCAAACAAAATATTGCAGAACAGGTTTCATTTTTACAGACTATCAAACAATTTTTATCAAATTTGTTACCGAACTGGTTTGATGGCACAGATAAACCACAGCAAGGTTTACCGATAGCTAACGCAGACTCTATCGTGTCTCCTGACTCAAATATTTTAACCCAAGAAGCAAAGGGTGTGAATCCAACTAATACCATTGACACAAATAGCAATGTAAGTAATTCCTTAGACGGTATACCAATTAGTTCTCCAGTTTCTGATTATAATGGTGCCTCAGTGTCGGAACCGACCTCAATCGATGCAGAAAATCCTGCAATTGAAGTGGGCATCACTAGTGAAACTTATTCTCAAACAACATCAGCTGCAGAAACAAATAGTGCTACAAGCATAACGGAAAATGTAGATTCGGAAAACAAACAATTACCAACTGAAACAGGCTCTGACACAGTGGAAATCACCAAGAAGACTATAAATGGATTAGATACCAATGGCGTTGCAACAGTAAATACAAAACCTGATACGGGCATAACGAATATATCTGCGGATACTGGTAGTACGATCAATTCCGATGTAAATGGAGCAGATCTTATTAAGAAGCCGTTGCTTGCAACGGATAGCGTAAATAATGTAAACGGTGATTCAATTAGTCCAACTGAATCACAAGTTAACCCGTCTGGAGCTGGCATATCTGCAGCTGATATTACAAATCACAACATGGATAATAATATAAATGAAAACATAGATAGTGTTTCTGAAAACGTTGTTAATGTTAATAAAGACAACGCCACTGAGAATTCTAACGACGCAATTAGTGGTTCTACTTCAACATTGATATCAACGTCAAGTAGTGTTGTTTCATCTTTGTTAGTACCTAGTTCTGATCTTAGTGAAGCATCTTTATTGTCATCTAATGATAACAATGAAAACAGAGATATTGGTTCTAGCGCTTCTAATGTTCCAGATTCAGTTAATGTAGTTCCAGCATCAGTCGATTCCAAAAACTCAATAACTATCACTGTTACAGAATTAAGTTCAACAGTAGAAAACGGTATTTTATCTTCTGGACTACCTGGTTCTGATATCACAGAAGTGTCTCTCACAGGTGTAACGAGCGATAACACTGAATCATCAAGCAATCGACTAGATGTGCCAATAATTGTTTCTGCAGGATCTAATGACGTTAACAACGATGTGACGCAAAATATTTTGACCAATAGTACTAAAAATACTACGGAAATTGAAGCAAGAGAAAATCCTTCACTGTCAGATGGAATCCAAACTCAAGTAAATACAGAAGTAGTTGAGATAATAACTCAAGCTACCATTGTCAACGAATCTTCCATTGTGACACAGGATCAATCAAATCCCGAAAGTATAAACACTGATCAACAACTTATTAATGAAATTACAACAACTGTTACGGAAGAAATTTTAACAGCAGAAACAAAACTGCAAGATGTATCAACATCTCTTGCAAATGATTTGAAAACTGACTCGATAACGGAAGAAACACCAATTAATCTGCCAGTTCCCGTTGAACCTGGCGCTGCAGTTATAGATGTAGCCCAACAGTGATACAATTTTCTGTCACACTCTTTAAAAATAGTTACGTGTTCAGTTTTTAAAGTACTAAAACTTAACAAATTTAATTTTTAAGTAAATGCGGTTTAAATTAAATAAATACTGCTTATCTTTGTCATTATAGTTATAGAAAGAAAATAAATGTAAATATATTTTAATTAATTGTTTTTTTTTTAATTGTCTATTTTTAGAGACAAAAATATTGATACCGTTAGAATAACTCAAGCCTTAGTCTTTCTGAATAGAACGAATGAACTAACGAAATGAGAAGGTAGAGAGAGAGGGATAGCAATCGCTACCATGTTTCACCTTTGTAAGGTTCCAAATCAAGATGATCCTAGCAATTATTATTTCAAGTAATTAAGCATTATATTTACTTATTTTGTACTTGGATGTAGTCAAAGTAAAAATAATTAATTATGTTGACTTTACTTTAAACAGTTGTGTGCCTTACATTTTTTTTATATTTCAAGTTATAGACGATTATAACACTTGAAATATTTTAACATCAAAGAAAATTAAACTTATTTAGTCAATGTTTAATTTTTGACAGTAATAAAAAAAGTAACTAAAGCTTTTCCATAAAATGCAAAAAAAATATTGTAAAGGAAAAAGAGCAAACCATATTATGTATGTTATTCGTTTTATTATTGACTTTTATTATAAATATTTTTTACAATTTGGTTTTATCATAGGTGTACTTATTGGAATGCTTAACAGAGGTATTTTCAAATTGCTATTTTTATACTTACAATTTAATTTACTAATTTTATTGTCATTACCAAAATAATATAGCCTTTTTAAATACACAAGTAAAACCTTTTTGATTTTGTGTCATATCCAATACTTATTAGTTGCGTGGGGAGGATTAGGGTAACTGTGCTGGTTGAGAGGATCCGCCATGTTGGGGAATGAATATGGATCATTCATATACTTATATTCACTAGATATACCGGCTAGACTCATATTCAAAGAACTATGAGATGGACTCCAATTGGTAGACGACGAAGGGTCTACTGCTAATTTAGAATAATCCGTAGGAACTTTTGGGTATTCGCTACTTGGTAACTCCTTATTATAGTCACTCGGTGCAGCTTTAACAAAAGGCTCATCTCGTGGCTCAATAACATCTTCTCCTGTAACTTTATCTTCTCCTTCATTTTCTTTGGGTAAATAGTTGATAGTTTTGTTGTATACTTCGTTATTAGCGTACCGAGGGTAGTCGTTTCTTGGAATGTTTGGATCTAATATTTGACTATGAGGTGGTCCATTAGTGCCACTGACGAGGTGTCCAAACGTGGAACCTGACGTACTAGGGAACGCAGCGTTTTGGAAAGCTTGATTTAAATGTTGGGATTGAGCCATTAGCTGATTATAGTTGGCGTACTTCTGGTGATGCCAACTATCACCGTGTTGAGGATGATGTTGCGAGAGACTGGGTATTTCTCCCCCTGGATAGGGGCAGGGTATTTGTGGCATTGGTAATGTAGAGTAGGTAGCGAGTGTCTGAGCGGTATTTGAACCGGTGTGTTTACGAAGACGCGCTCGACGATTGGAGAACCAAACCTGAAATTAAAAATTTTAATGTTAAAAATACATTGTAATAATTTAAATCAATAAAGGAAATTTAATAAATTTTGAACAAATACAGTTACGATAAGAAAGTTTTTCTGTGGTTAAAATGATAACTACATTATGAATTAAGTTGATAATAGTCTTTGAACAAATATATAACACTGAAAACTTAAAATATACATATTTAAGATAAAATATAAACATGTCCAAGAAGAACAATTTTATTTAAACAAAAAATCATCTGATCATTTTTTAATTTATGGAACAAGGTACAAAACGAGCAAAAGGGTGATATTAAGAAACCGCCGCCCACAGGCATCCCCGCAACAAGCAAATAAGTCGCAGATCGCGTACCTTTAATGGTCAGAGGATAAACAGATAGACGGGAAAAAGGATATTTGCTTTTCCCCATCTATCCCATCCCCGTCTAGTCCTCTTCTTCTTCCCATCCTATCCTTATTAGGAGAGGATGGGAAAAGGAAGAGGACTGAAAATAGACCTCCGGCGCCTCACTCTTAATACGAAATGCAGAATACTTCTGCTGCACGTCTGTCTTCTGTGTGGTCGTGGTATTTCACCAGTTGAGCTGGCCCATTCGGGCAACAAATGATGATTTTGTGGGCTCTACCGCTGTTGTCTTATTGGTAATATTTAATCTTATTAGAAATAAAGTTATCCTACCCGTGGATCAATTGCTTATTGATAATAAACAACATGTACGAGTTTTATAAAAGGGATTATTTCCATATTATCTTTAAAACAGAAACAAAGAATCATATAACCGTAAGACCATATGGCGCCGTCCTATTGTCTGATGCGATTCGATTACATCGTGCGATGAAACTGCAAAAGGGATAAGACTCTCCAAATGGCGTTTAACAGAAATGAATTTTTGAAAAGCTTTTGCTGACATTCAATATTTCTTTAATCGCAAATAGTATTAAAAAAAGAAAACGTAGACCACATAACTTACGTAATCTATAAAAACTGAAAGAAGCGCGGTGAATGTCCCGTTCAGTATTTCGACGTACGGAGAAGAAAATAAGATTTTTACAAATATATTTCGTCTATATCAACAGAAATCTTAGCCCCTACGCTCCAATTGTTCATCACTATGTTTGATCGAACGATCGTCTGATCTATACGATGCGTGATCGCACGAGCTTCAATGGGATATTTAGTAGAATATCCAATATATTTGAATGCTCGGTTCCGCGATTGATTTCGTTGGACGAACGCATCGTGCGAGCGATAGCAATAGGACGGCGCGTAAATTTAAAGCTGCTAAACTATCTATAGGATAAAAAAATACTATGTATATGATAAAAAATAGTACCTGAATCCTGGCTTCTGTAAGTCCAGTCTGCAATGCCAATTCTTCCCTCGTGTAGACGTCTGGATATTGTGTCCTATGAAATGCTCTTTCCAGCGCATCCAGTTGTTCGCCGGTAAAGGTGGTGCGGGAGCGACGCTGCTTCCTCTTCAGTGTTAAGCCCGGCTCTGACTCAATATCAGAGGAGTCTGAACCTCTACCTGTGGGTAACAAAAATTGAACTAAGAATGTGCAAACAACTGAATGATAGGTATAAATAAGTAGTATCATGGTGCCCGATTTTCTTACAATACATTCTCGCCCTTCCCCCGAAACCCTCTGTCCCGCGTTGACAGTAGTAACACAACTTAGGCTTCAACCGGCGTCAACAAGTTGTTTTGTGGGTCTAGTGCAATAACTACAGTCTACATCAACGTTTGGGAAGCTCTATTTCAAATAATGGTCCAGATGTATGGATGGAGAAAATTATGCTATAATTAATTTTAACCTATTTTGTTCTTAATTTGAATTTGACAGTTAATATAAAAAAGCAAATATAAACTACCAATATTTAGTGTTTTTTTCTGTCCGGTTTTCACACTCTGTGTGTCTTACTAAGTTAATTGTGTGACATGGCCTGCGAGTTAGATACGCGGCCAGCCAATAGTTCGTTTGGTATCTATTGTGTTTGTTGACTAAGTTCGAAAACTTATTGTAGCGGTAACTCAAAGGTATAACATGTCATAAAGTGGAATGTGCGTATTGTAATATGAGCATTCCTCTTTTTGGTCGATAAGATTTGGAGAATGAGAGAGAGGAAATTAATTTCAATATTCATTAACCATTTACTTTTCGATAAGGTTATAGAACAAAAACTGTAATGCATTGTGGGCAAGGCAATGTGCAATCTACAAGACATCATACAATAATCATAATGCGGATTCAAAATTTACTCGAATGCCGCACCAATTTGTCTTCCTCCTCTTTTTTGGAACACGCGTTATTTATTAAAGTTGCGTTTTTTGTTAAACCCATATCACGTTTTAATTCGCCTACATCGAGATCCGTCGGGATCGCGGGGTCGGGCGATTTATAAATCGGTAGCGGTATCCTACGGAAACAGATTTAAAAAATGCCCTCAACAATGCACCGCATCGCCCTTAAACTGTTTAAAAAATTCGGCTTATATTAATAGCCTTTGGAAAGAAGTCAAAATTGAATGAAATGAAAAAATAGGGGCTCAACTTGGTTCTGTGCGGTGCTACAAGGAACACCCAGCGCGGCGGCTTCTTTGTCGGCTTCTTTGCCGTCTCGGTGACATTTTGGCACCATTCAATATTTTGGTGTCGCGATCTGGATTTATGACACGCAAAAAGGAAAAGCTCGCGGCCTTTAATATGTTGGATCGCTTTAGAGATTAATTTGCATCACGTCGTAACTTTGAAATCTGTTAGAGATTTTAGACATTTACTTATTTATATATAATTTATTATTTGTGATCTCGATCGCGAAGAATTATAAATTTAAAAAAACATAATCATATTTTTACAAATTTATACTTAAATGTATTCTAATTCTTATTCCAAATAGATAAATAAATGACAGATAAATATTTTTTCTCTGTTTGTAAATAAGCAAAGCACTTCTTTCAAAAAAGAAACGATTGTTTTTAATGCTAAGTAAAATTCAAGTAATGTGTTAAAATTAATGATGATACCGGTACTATATTGTGTTTATAGCTATAGATACAAATGTAACTAAGACATTTTGTTGAAAAAGAACACGACGTAAACCACAAAGGCTGCGAAAGCAATGAAAAAACGAAGTGTTATAATAAAATGATTTACATTGCTCAAATTCTACGGCCGGCTCGTAAGACAGCGACAAAATTATTTTGCCTTTTTTGTAGCGGCTCTGATCATAACGTATGGGCCTAAATAACTCTCAGTACCTATATTAAATTTTATATAATATTCGAAACCTTACTGCATCGCATTAGGGACGATTTTGTTGTTATTTCTTTGAAACCTCGAAATAAAACTAAAGCTGTAAATGATTTTATGTTCAAAGAAATGCGAGAGCTTTACGGTCGGAATGCGAGTGGGAGAGGGTGGGAGGATCTTTGGCGATTGCCGAAATGTGACCCCGTGATGTCGGCACGCTGGAAAGTAATAATTTGAGAGTTGAAAGAGCGGCGGCAGCGGTTTAACACCTTCATAATCTGGCTTCATTAAAACGGTCGGGCGGGCCTTTGTTTCAGCGGTTTGTTGCGATGCTAACGGATGGTCGGATTAGCACGTCTCGTGCTAGGGGCGTGGGTTGTGGCCGTCTTACTTTTTTCATTGCCATTTTGAATACTTTCTTAATACTTATCCTTAAATTATTTTACTGAGCTGCTGTATTAAGTTTCCATTAGTTCGTTTCGCTCTTTCAACTTCAATTTTGTAGAAAGATAGAAAATGTGGTGTGTAATATTTTATAAATTATGAACGAAGTACTTCTTGACCATAATCCGACTTGATGTTAAGTGGCAATGTGATTAGAAGATGGTACGGACTAGTTAAGCATTAGCATATAGGTACATTCTTCCCTTGAAGGCACACCCACATCACAATTGAATTAATAAACCGGACAATTTAGAAGCCTTTTCATATTAGTACGAACTACATTTATTAAAATAATTGTGTGTGATTTATATCATTACATGAATAACAATTGTTTATACAAATTTTTTGTCTAAACATTTGAACTTTAGGATACACTACAATAATCGCAAACCATCTTTTACCGAGTATATTATGTCCTAAATGACAAGGGCAACTATCACTGTGCATGGATAAACCCGGATTTGAAATCGTATATTTTTTTAAACGAATTGTTTTATTTGCCCACGGAGCTGCGACAGGTTTTACTACAACATTGAAACCTACCACGACTGTGACTAATATGTAGAAAACAAATAGCTTGTTTTTTTGTAAAGCACGCAATACAAAAGCCAAGTGTTAGCGTAGCGGTCGAGCTCGAGACTGCGCGGTGGTTCTTTGTAATAGTCCATCTATCTGAAGCGACATTAGTTGATTCTAACGAGCGATGTTATTAAACAAATGGGAGATTTTATCGCTAACTCTTTTTGTATTGTTCTGATGCGATGTGAAAGTGGATCACATGCTATCGTAATGGCTCCGAGGCGACAGCTTCGTATGTAATGTATATAAAATATACGCGCGAGTAATTTGCACTAACATTACTCGGATGAAGTAATTTTCAAGAAAATAAATATAAAAATAATGGTTCATTCCATTCGTTACGTCCTTGTTTCGACTTTTGCTTCTTTTAATGCAGATGTGCTCTGGTTCTTATTTATACATTTATTATCTATACGATTTATAAATAAGCACTCGCGACCATATACACAGGGTAGACGGAGATTATGGATTTTCTCTCTCACTTATTATCCATCTATTCATCTTTTCATCGTAGCAACTTAGCTTTTTTGTAACGGGATAGAGTTATAAAGGAAAAGTGTTCCTCTTCAATTCTAGTTACAACATAACCGGAATTAAAGATGGTACGCGTCGGAAATATCTAGTTATCGCGAAATATCGCTCCAAATTGTGTATAGTTTTGTACTATAAGGATGTGGAGTACGAAAATTTATTGGCACAAACGGAAACATAAGTGGGTCGAATCCCTTATTGATAACTTATAAATTAGATATTTGGATACTGAACCGTTAGTGCAAAACGTTTGAAATGTATGTAAGTCGATACTTATTTATTACTTTAAAGAATAGAATTATAAAGTAAAAATTGCTTCAGTGGGTTAAACTGCAAATTTCCTATTCTCTTACAATAAGATTTATCTGCATTACAATAAATTAGAACTAAAAGTAGATGGACAGTAATAAAAAAAAAACATGTTGCCATAGTCATTTCACTTGTTAAGTTCAATGTCGGATGTGGCGGCGATACAAACAGATATTTAGAGTCAATGGACAATCGAGCTGGCGACAAAATATAGAGTACACAATAATAGAAGAACCAAAAACATGTCACTTTGATTGTTTGTGTTTCAGCACTGTGAAGTAACGCGGCGGGCGACCGGGGCGCCCTCTGTCGGCTACCTTTAGAAATCGATCGGCAAACGCGAGCCGATCTTTAACGCCTCGGGTACGTACGTTAATATTTCAAATGGCAACAATGACGTGGTAAGATTTGTGTGCGGAAATTGATTTTTTTTTTCAAAACACGCTCGTGAGAATGCTTTGCAGGTTGCCGCGTTGCGAAATAAGGGTTCTATAATTCGGGAAGTTATTGTGCAATTTGTTCGTACAGGTTCGGTCGGGTTGTTTGATGCAGTGAACCAAATACAAACTTATAATCCGTGTTTCATATACTAATTCAAAATTTATTTATTTACTACAAGGAGTAGGTCACCGTCCAGCCAGGCGAGTAGATTTATCAACGGGGGCTGATGAATAAATTGAAAAATATAATTCACCATCATCGATTAACCTTGACAATTGTTAAGTATTAACTATTGATCCCATTGATAGAACAAATATAACACAACAATGTAAGTAATAACTCACCTCCAAGTATGCCATCAATGCTGTAGTCCTTCTTTCCGTCAGGGTCGCGCGAGCCGCCCCGCAGTAAGCGGGAGATGGACGATATGCTCGGGGGGTCCGTCACTCCTTCCTGGAAATAACACGCGACGATTATCTTAATATATATAAATCTCGTGTCACAATGTTTGTCCTCAATGGACTTCTAAACCACCTAACCGATTATAATAAAATTCGCACACCATGTGCAGTTCGATCTAACTTAAAAGATAGCATAGTTTTATCTCGACTTTTATAGTGCTACGGCGTGCCGTGCGAAGCCGGGGCGGTCCACTAGTATTATATATGTTATAACTCTAATGGTAATGTCTAAAAAGAGCCCTGTAGAACAAAGTGCATAAATCTGATTTTATGTTAATTTTATAGTATAGCATATGTATATGAAGTTCTTCTTGCATGTAATGCTTAGAATTGCCAAAACAGTAATACAGATTTTACGGATCAAAAACCAAACACGTTCAACAAATTAAAAACTTACAATATCGACCCGGTAATAGTTTAGTTTACAAACATATTTGCGGATGTAGTTTTTGGACCGGTAACTCTGAAAACCACCACAAGCGACCGAGGATTACCAATGCAACACCGACAGCTGTTGCGCTGGTTCTTCCCTCTCTTATAAGGAAACATGGATGTTGTGGAAGCTGATAATGGTGGGCACATACTATCAGGTGACTTACTGGTTCGTTTGCTACCTTCAATTCATAGGTTATGACAGTGCACTTAAGTAAAGGGTACTTAAGTGAACTGTCAGAGGTATGAATCATAAGCAAATATAATCGCTATCTAAGTTTCATAACTGAGTTTCACAAAATCGCGAACGCAACGACCGCGGCGAATGTCGATGGAGCGTGAATCCAGATAATATCTGTTCTGTAATAAATCATCTTTAGGCTTCTGATCGCTGAAATTTCACCGCGACTCTATCAAGCTCAAGGCCGTCTTGGAAATATAAAATTAAAGGAACATTGCTAATCCATCGAGGCGATTGCTTTTGCATCGCTTGAATGAAAAGCGACTCAAAGCAAGATTTAGATGATGGTAAAAAGTACGTTTACTTATGACAATACTACTTAGATTCTATTTAAACAAAATCGTGATCAGCAATGACTATGAAGTATGACTTGTTTACGCCTTCATTCGATGGAATGGAGTTATATTTGAAGAACGTTGCTTGGAACGGAGTTAATAGCCGAAATGATCAACATCTAGACAGTCTCCCTGCAGTTCATACATTCACTGGTTTTGAAAGTATTCTAATTCGTGGAACTTTTCTGTGAGGCTTCTTAACCTTTCCTCTTGCTGATATAGCAACAAAATTAAGTGACTATTTTTCTAGCCGGCGGGGGTTGATGGCTATAATACATATAAAGAAAAGTTTGTAAAGAAAAAGTTGATACCTTAATTAACTTCTCTCTTATTTCCCACGAGAAGATTCCTGGGTTTTGTCTCTTCAGTTCTTCAATTCGCGCTTCGACTTCAGGCGTCGCCACTCTCGGCTTCGACCCGCCAATGACTCCTGGTCTGATTGACCCCGTCTCCTAAGCAAAGAGGAGATATTGGACCTTTTTAGGATTCCGCTTATAATATAAAATGAAACTAAGAATTTATACAGCTGTTTATGTTTGCCCTACTGCTACATCTAGGCTAGGCTTTTTATTAAGGTAAGAATCAGAGCATATTATGCCACGCGTCGATAGCGTGGATTTACGAACTATAAATGTCTCATAAATCATAACTTATTTATCGTAAGAGGGCTTGTAGACGTCCGGTTTTTTCGCCGGACATCAGGCTGTGTTTTTTGCCGGATTTACGGTGGTGTATGGTTTATAATGAATGTGTGTACATGCACCGGATACCAGCTTACCGGACGTCTGTAAGTGTTCTTATAGCGTACAATACGTGGTAAATCAGCATCTAAAATTACAACGAAGATTTCGTTGGTGTTGACAATTTGGATATTTTTTATTTATTTTTAACAAATTTAGATTACAATACGGCTAGGAATTCTGATACACAATCACAGATCTACGAACTACGTGATCAAATTAGAACATAACAGAAATATCCTATGTATGGTATATGTTACCGACCGATTTTGTTTCAAAAGCAAATATATAAAAGAATATAGAACTAGGCAAATTATAAACTGTCAGAAAATTGTGGATTTAATGCCTAGTACGACTATAAACTGACAAAGTTCACAATTGGTCGGTGACTATAATAAATATTTTTATTTTAATATTTTTGGTAAATTATTACCGACATACATAAGTATATGTTTACGAATATTCTATGGTTTTAACTAAGAATTTCATGTTAGACGTTTGACTTGAACTAACTTTGAAGTATCCGGCCATCCCGCATTCACAGTTTAAACTTGGTTAACTTTGTAGATAGTTTAGTTTACCTAAAGTTGGCAAAACAAGGAGAGTATTCTAAGTAAAGACTGCTATGTATTTAATGATTTACACTTTTAAAAATAAAAAAAAATTGTTTAAAGAAAGCAGCTTATATGTTTGTAAGTTTTTGCAATTCAATTGTTTTTCTGGTTTCATCCTTGGGCTGTTCACGTCCTTCGTGAAAAAAACAATGATGAACCTTTTGATGACGCTTTTTTTTACTTCTTACGATGCGAATGAAGGAAATATATAACCTTTATCGCGCCACTAGTGTTTTAGAACTCGCTGTAGAAATTTTATGTGAACTAGGACAAGTTCTCAGATAAGTTTTGTCTTGAGAAGAATTAGGCTAATTGTCCTATAGAGGTTTTCTGAGCTATCCAGTAACTGCTTCCATATTTGCGGGACTCTTCACTCGATATCAAGTTACTCATAGTTGACGGACAACTATTTGCTTCCACCTTTGTGGGACGTGTCAGTTGTACTTGTCTGGATAGTGTTATTAGTTACTTGTACTCTGTGCTGTGTACGAAATTAATCTTTGACGTTTTCAAAGTCTGTCATTGCACACGCCACCGGTTTACACCCGCTACAAGTTTTATTATAGGAATGTTGATATGGGGATTTCAACCATTAATATTGAGACTTTTATACATTTTAGTGTTTAATATTCGTATATAATTTAGACCATTCTGTTATGTTTCTCTCTGATTTCTGATTTTTACATATTCTTTAATTTATTTTGACTCAAAGATATTAATTAGGACTTATAGAAACTTAATATCATGAAAATATAAAAATGCTTCATCGAATCCGGAAGTAATAACTGTGTTAGAACAACACATATTCGAAGCCTCGGCTCGTTGACAATAGCTGTGAACGGGTTGGAGGTCGCCGCGGGGCACGTGGAGCGTGAATAAACGTTTCCTGGACGAAACAATCGCCATTATTTTGGTGTAGCAGTGCTGGTGAAAACAAACCTTCAGGCTCGGCCGCACAGAAAATCAACGGCAATTGTTTCATGAGCTGCTGGCTGGGTGGGGAAACGCTAGAAGATTCTTATTAATGACTTTAATAGTTCGGCTTTCTTGAGTGTTTTTAAATCTCAAGAAGTCTCGCAATTGTGATTTTTTTATAAGTCAAGAAAAGTTATGTTCGAATATTTTGTAAATTATAATTTCACTTTACGCCTTTTTACGTTATACGTTTACCCCTAGGAAAAGCGAGTCAACTAACGTTAAGTTCACCCGCCATCAGCAACATCAAAGGAACTGCAGATGCGTTGCGAAAATTATTTTATGAATAGGAAGTCCCAGCGAATTTCACAACCAGGTAATAGTAAATATAAACCCTCTCACCTGGTACCTATTAAGGATCTTGGAGACGCAGCCGTGCGACACCCTGAGCTGGCGCGATATGACGCAAGGCCGCACGCCCGCCGCCGCCATCTCCACGATTTTTAACCGGATGTGGTTCGGTAGCGGCCGCCCGTTGATAAACAGCCCTCCCAGCTGGTTCACGCGGCCCTGTCCTAATACAACGTTAATACATATTAATGGAGATTGTGGGTTAAAGTGTACACTTATAACATAAAACGGAAAGACGAAAAGGATGGTTATCTGATAGTAATCTTATCCTCAAATACCTTATTCTCGTCGGATGCAGGCCATCCGCTACTATGATAATTTGTCTTCTTTCGTCCTTTATCCTAGGTGAGCGACGGAACGCGACGCGACGTGGTGCGATACTATGCGACATAATCCGACAAACGGCAACTTAAAGCGCCACTGATCATGATGGCAACGTAGGCCACAATACAACGACTACTTGATATTCACGTCCTGTCACATTATCGCGTTTGTCATTCAACTAGGAAAACGGGTTATAGTAGAAGGCGGCAATAGAGCGAGCTGTTAACAAGATGCTAAGCAATCACAGTTCCTCTCAATATCAACGTACAGTCGAAACTACAGGGTCTGGAGACTTGAAATTTTGCTCAGAGATTTCTGTTATTAGGTAGGCGAGCGCTAAAAAGGATTTTCCTAAATTCATTCCCTAAAAGTCTATAGTTTGAGAACCGTATGGAGAAACTACCCGTGTGAAGCCGGGGCGGGTCGCTAGTTCGTTATATATACGTCACTAGTCCTTGCGTAAGAAAGATGAGGGAGTAGAGAATAGAGAATGAGAAGAAAAAGAGGTAATGAGAAGAAAATAGAAAATGGAAGGACCTATTAAGGGGGTGCCGTGGCTATGATAGAGTCGAAGCGGGCGAGGATCAATGTAAATTTTTTAAGTTTATGTAAAAAAAAAACCTCAGTAATAATTTTTGCCCTATGTATACCAATACGCCAGCTGTAAAATTTCCGAAAAACTCACTTAACTCCATTTTCTTTCTTACTTTCCTGAAAGCTTTGTTTGGTTAGTCTAATTGGTTTTACATACATACGTGAATTACTGGTTATTTAAAAAAGAGTACATTGCTGCCAATGTAGCACTAATTATGTTGATCCGATCGATACCAAAGTACCAAAACCACAACAGTTCAAAACACCTGCTGGGCAATCTGAACATTTCCTGCAAATTTCACCGAAATCGGTCGATCAGTTTCAGAGTCCATAGGAAATACACATCGCCTTTTACATACACAGAAGATAGATTATTAACTCTTTACTCTCTCTCCTTTTACTTTATTACTGCTCAATATTATTGTAGATACTTGAACGCCGAAAGTATTATAAATTAGATTTTAAAATACGACATTTCGGTAGAAGAATAATATAACCGATGGAAACTTTATAAGTACCTTCAACTCAACTCCTTAGACAGAGTGGCTAAATAAAGGTCTCGATAAGCGACAGACCTTTCTAACTGTACTTTATTTATTCCTGACCTTAAGGTATAAACAACTCGGCGGCGATGGTAATTTAGAAAGTAAATTAGGTTCGATCGGGCAAGAGCACAATTAGGCTTTGCGTGCTCCCTCCGAACTTTAATTAAAATTAATTGAGAGTATACCCTCCATGTCTTCTCAGTGGTTTCTGATTATAAAGCAAGTTTATAAAATACATTAATTACCAAGTACGGCATCCCAGTTGAAGTTGGTTGGTTGTTAAGTAGATATTTTCTCAATATTCACCTAAAATATCGCCTTAATTCTATTCAATTTAAAATGTCATAACTAGTTTCATTGACAGCCCTTACAGAAATATTGTTGTTTTACATGATTTATTATTATTGTATAGTATGTATGTTTCCTAGATCTTCGTAGACTGTCTGTTTTACGATAGCGGATTACAGTATATAAAATTAAATTAGATATTTACCAAATTTAAAACAAAAAATGTAAAGCATTACAACATACATCAAATTAAAAGTCAAAAAAGTTTAGATGATGATTACTGTACATGGAAGATATTAGAGAAAAACTATTATTGGGGGCATTCATAAACGCAATAAAACCCAAAACAATGAGTATTTTTTGAAAGAAAAAAATATAAAACCTCTTATGTACAAAATCCGAGACACATAGCTTAATAAATTAATATGAGCTCACGCCCGTAACCTAGAGGGGTAGGCAGAGATCATGGATTTCCATTTGGGGCGATCCTGGCACACCTCTCTCTCTTCTTCTACATTCAAAGATCTAAGCATACATGCTCGTCGGTTCGGTCGGTCGACTTTATTAGTGAACTTATAGTTGCTCTAGGTTTGCTTAATGACTCCGCAGACTCCTAGCACGCTTCTAAATTCGGGACTCAGAGTTCAGGGTTGGACCTGCTACCTATTGATTCTGACACCTTATGAATCTGGGAATATTAATTTAAATAACTAAACTCAAACACTAGGCGGAGTTAATTATATTATAATGTTTCTTTTTAATTGGTTGGCTGGTCACTAAAAAGTCTAAAGTGTCAGACAAATGACCACAACAAATTACATCCCAATAATCTTCCACCTTTAAAGGTCCAGTGCGGCTACATATATGTATATTAGCCACGATATAAATCATCAATTTTATTTTAAAAAAAATGTATATACGTCTGAAAATCATAGTGTTAAAATTATTCAGTCATAGATAAGACTAATTATTTACTTGGTCTATAGTCCTGATGTAAGAATTACATACAAGAATACATTTTACATTACATTACACACATATATCACATAATGTTGTACATATATAAATACATAAATGTATATTAGATACATAAATCGTTTAATACCCACTGTACAATAGGATTAGGATGTAACCTATGTTGTGTGTGTCCGTCTATAGACATAATAATTTCTATATAGCGAGTTTAAGAAGGTAAAATGTAGTTTTAGCAAGAAATAATTTAAATGTAAGACAAGAAAGGTGCCTGGGGATCTACTCCAATCGATCGTGCATATGGCTGTTTAGAGACGAAACAAAATACTTAAAAAATATAGTACAAATGTAAAAAAGACGTGCATAATATGCTGTGTGCAGTGCTGCATAAGCTCTCTTCATTGTATTACTTTCATTATGTGGTTGAGGTTATATGAAACCAGTTTTGAAACCACCAGAACTTAAATCCTTTGATTTGTTTAGAGGCATTGTTTTATAGGCCAATCTAACTAGTAATGTCTAGTTTAACTAACTAGTAATCTAGATAGTACAACCGTAATTTGTTAAGTGGTGGACCCACTTAACAAATTACACCTAAATTAAATTACATGTAACATAGTTAAATAACAATATTATATAAGTATATATACCCTTACCTACCCACACATCCATACCATTTTGGTGACGTTCCATAATGGTATGACTGTCAGAATGATAACTTCATCAAAGATGCCACCTCCACGAACGATTGAATTCACAAAGGTCGCGATCTGTTCATTTTTGAGCCGCACAATTGAACAATTTACAACGGATACATTAAAGTGTTTTATCATTAAAACATTGGCACCGTAAAAACGTCACAAATTATGATAAACATCTGTTTACATTAAATTAAACGTACGAGATCGAAACACATAATTCAAATTGATTATCACCCATTCGTATTTACATAATTAGAACGACATGTTTAATTAATTATGCCGTCATAAATATTGTGATCGGAATGAATGACTCGGGCGAAGGCGACGCGTTCGATCGTAGACGTCAGGTTTATCCGACTATAGCTACGAAGCCTATCGGGCGGTGTTTTTTTTTAAATAGAAAAAAGATCGATAGATCGCGTTATATTTTTTTGTGCGCGTGAGTGCAGCAGAGGAGGTTGTATGGGACTGAGAGTGCCGCTGTGTTTGTGAGGAGAGGGTTGCGGGTAGGTGTGCGTGCGGCGCGGAGGAGGCCGCTGAGGTCCGAGCGTCTTTGTGTGAGACTGCAAGTTAAGTACACCCATTTGTACGAGTGTGCGGTGTGTGGTGACGACACGTATAGGCTGTTTCGGGAATCGTCTATTGTGGTTCGGTAGTTATTTTTTTTCTGTGTCGATATTCGACATTCACTAAAACAATGTGAAAGACTCTTAAATGAGCAACAAACTAAGATCTCACTTCTGAAGCAAAATTCTGTAAAAACATACCAGGTGGTAAACAGTGTTGAAACTAATGTTACCATACTTAGTGACACAACCATATTTCAACCATATTTAATTAAGCATAATCCTACTTCACGCCTGTCTTCTGTGAGGTCGTAGTATTTCATCGGTCGAGTCGACCCATTCGTACAACAGATGTTGTTGTTGCAGGCTCTACCAAAAACCTCCGACATCAAAAAAAACCTCGTGTATTCATTTTCATCATCGTCGTCATCCATGCAAAACTTATGGGCCTTATGAGCCATGAGTGGGTCTTCGTTTTTATAAAACAAAGAATGGTCCTCTGCAGCCTTCATCCAGTAAATTCCTTCGAGTAACTTTACAAGATAGCCGATGTATCTTGTAGGTCTACCTAAACTCCATTATCGTGTGAAGCGTCGCCATCCTAATTCCAGTTAGTTCTAATATTTGGATATCCGGTTTTATTTAAAATGTGCTCTATCCTCTTTTTGTCATGTCATTGTTTGCCTAGAGGAGGCATCTACATCAACAGCGGCTTGAGGCAGCAGGGTGCAGAAGGCGCCTAGCCTGTTTAAGACTAACTTAATTAGAGGGGGCTCCTCGGGAGCCGCGGCTCGGGCGGTTACTTTATTCTTTTCGTTTATCGGTATTTTTTGAAATTAAATATGTACAAAATATTCGATATGCATTCAATCACGTCCTATTTGTTCCATCGTTATTATTTTTATTCAAAAGTTTTATAAATTTTTTGTCACCCGAGTATTGTACGAAATCAGGCGCTAGCGCAACTGGAGGGGACAGCTCTGCCCACCCGCTCGCAATGAACCCATAAAAATATAGTCATCTCTCTCTCTCACTAAATAAAGAATAACTTTATACTCGTGCTTAATGTTTAAAAATAAATAATACAATTTAATTCTATTTAAACGACGATATAGTAAGTAATTAAGTTTGTTGTTAGCTACGAGATTTCTTTCAGATAAAACGTCTTCTAAAGGTACTTGCTACTACTCATTTTTCTTTCTTATCTCGCTGCTTTCCTTTGATAGCTTTTATGAATGATGACAGGACGGCAAAAGCTCTAGCGATGCGGATGCTTTTACGATGAAACGCTAAAATTACTTCGACGTTCATTTACAGGTTAATAGAATTAATTGTTAATTTAGTTCTGTGAAGTAGAAAATATTATATTTTTAGAAATAAAATATATGTATACAATAATAATACTTGGCGAAGTGTTTGTGAATTATAAGTTAGGTTAAATAAGGAATAAATGTAATGATATATCACAGAAGATGGTATAATATGGTAAATTTAAAATTAAATTGGAAGAATGAGCAATGAAGGAGATGAAAAAGATGAGAGAAGAGAGAGAAATGAAAAGAAGAATGGGAGAGACATATGAGATTTAGTCGGATAGATGCAGACCTTGTCACATTTTGCATTCACATTTGTTAACAAGGGTCCCGATATCTGTGGTGAAATGATGAAAGCCCACGTCTCAGTGGAAAGTGGACGAAAATCAGCTCAATCGACGACGACGTGTTAACAAAGCAACTTCTAAGTCTATCTGTCCGGAAAGTTAGCAGACGTGAAAGCTTGTACCACAATACTACTTAGCATTTGACGGAAATTTATGTTCATTGTCGTCGCTATCATGTTTATGTCGCTTTTCTAATTATTTATCGATTTGAAGAAATCGGATATTGCTTATTTTACTTATTCATAGTTTATATGGTAAGTACCCATCTGAATGTATTTCATACATGGTAATAGAAATAGCGATATACTTTTTAACCTTTATAACGCATTATGAGTAAGCAAATTTTTAATCAACGAACTCTCCCTCTAAAGTGATATTAAAGTCCCTTCACATCAGCTGAATTACCGACGAATCGTTTAATTAATTCCAAATGTCAGTCACATTGCGGCCAGCCGTTTGTCACAGCGCTTTAGTTTACTGCCAAAAAGGGTTTTACTATTGTACATTGTATATAACAAATATTCGTTAAAATTGTTAAGAGTTTTTTTATAGAAGAAGATGGAAAACGAGCAAGCGGTGTATTCAGTGACCAAACTAGCAACTAGCTAGCTCGCTAGCTATCTCATAGGTATCTCTAAGGAGCTAATGAGTTGCAGATGCTTTGTCTACCTTTAATGTACACAGAAGGGGATAAACTGAAAAAAAGGGTATTTTCTTTTCCTATCCATCCCCTCCCCCATCAAATTTAAGGGGAAGAGTATATACATATCTAACTAGAAAAAAGTGTATACTTTTTTCAGAAGTTTGAACTGATAGATTTATTTTGGAGTAGAAATCATTTTCAGAAATTTTGTCCTATGACCATATAAAAAACAGGAACTACCCCTGTCCACTGCTTTAGCGTAAAATAGCCTCATGGGCAGCGTTAATCAAATTGTGAAACAAGTAACAGTTAAATTGAAAAACAAAAAATACTCGACTGTGTGTATGATTATCATCATTCATCACAACATCATCATTCCTGTGACAATCCAGAGAAGAATACGAATCGAATGAGACCTCACTCTTCAAAATCAGTCGAGCCGTTTAGGCTACAGGAGGTCACAAATATCTAAAGCACACAACATAGATACGTAATACGAATACCTATAAGACAACCGAGCGGCGGACGGCATCACCCGCCACGTACGATAGTCCTTAAAAATACTTCTCAATACAAACTTTCCTATATTAGACCTTTAGGAGATGAATTGAGAAAAATCCTTTCTTAGTGGAAATTCCCTCTGTGGAAAATTTCAAGTCTCTAGGCCCTAGTACTATGGGCTGCGCGTTGATATATTAGTCAGTCAGTTTCTTCTTTTATACATAGATAACCTGTATCCTTCTAATAGTTTCTACTTCTGAAGGTTAAACAAAGTAGCGTTCTTGTTATAGTGTAACATTCTGTCAACAAAGCCGCAATGTTAAATATGGACTTTACCGACGTCAACTATTTAGTATATAAATTTGAAGGAGCTCGTTTAAGTCAAAGTATAACTCAAAGAGGTTGCTTTCAATAATGCTCGAAGTTCCTTTGACGATGAATGAAGGAAAGCGCAATTATAAATAGTAACTTCTAAGTGATTGTAAGAGATCTCTTGGAAGTTACTATTTATAATTTGGTGCATCATTTATATATAACTAAGTAGTCCAGTTTAAAGACAACTAAACTCTAAAGCTGTATTGATAACTCCATTATATCGTTTACCAAACATGATCTACCCTTATATCTAGTAAGTGCTAAATCTTGTTTACTACCTTTTGTTGCTGTGTGTTCTTAATACGGTTGTACTAATTAATAACATCAAGGACTATTTCACTCAATTTCAATTGAAATTGGATTAGAATACGAGTTTTCTTAGCGGGACATCTGAAATTGTAGTAGAATACGAGTTTTCTTAGCGAGACATCTGAAATTGTAGTAGAATACGAGTTTTCTTAGCGAGACATCTGAAATTGTAGTAGAATACGAGTTTTCTTAGCGAGACATCTAAAATTGTAGTAGAATACGAGTTTTCTTAGCGAGACGTTCAAAATTGTAGTAGAATACGAGTTTTTTTAGCGAGACATCTGAAATTGTAGTAGTAAATCCAATCACTTCTGAGTAGCGGAATAATGTCTAATACTGTTAGCATGAAGAAGGACATAAGGACTCAAGTATCTAATACATTAATCACAATAGTTATTGTACTCTCCCCATTTATCTCAATTAATTGAATTTTGACAATATTTTTTTTCTTCTTTGTCGGGAATGTTCGTTACGAATAAAATATTACCCAATTTGCGGATAATGGTTGAGCCGTTTCGATTTATACGTAAAAATACGACGCGGAATTTCAATTAAAATCAGGTAGGCGAGGTAGCAAGAGCTATTCGCGTTTTATCAATCTTTATATGCTCCAAATGAGTCGAGGTCCACTTTTATGTAATTTAATTTTGTCCCCATAAGGCGACTATAATATGCAATACACGTTTTTAACAATTGTTCCTTATACAATGAATACTGCAGTTTCAGACTTAGTTGTTACGCTAAGAATTTCAATTTTCCTTAAAGTCTAAAATTAATAGAAGATTAGGATGTCTTCCTAAATTGTTAGCAGAAATTCCTTGCAACAAAGTCGCAACAAAGACATACACATTTAGCCGAAACTAAGATTCTTTGAAAATGTTCGTACATGTTTTCACAGACTTATGGTATTTTTTTCTATTTATAAGAAAATTATAAGACAGCATTGCAAACTTATCTGTCAATTTACAATAACTAACTATAAATTGATATGTATAGTAGTTATATGTGATTTTTAGTCGATAAATATATAACCTATAAATTAATCAAAGTTGAAAAATCGAATCTGAATAAATTTAATTTTAGTTTTATATATAATTTATAGGTTTTTAACTTCAAATTATATCTTTTGCATATCGAATTCGAATGTTTCCACGACACAGGACAATTTGATAGGTAAAAGTCAAATCACTGATACTAATGTAATAATCCCTTGGCAAGTATGATAGGTGCAACCACGCTCAAATTTGATGACATTGCTTCATGACTTCGTCCATTGATCTAATTAACTATTATGAGTTGGTAGTATGTTTACACGCATTTAGTTAAAAGTTTTATAAAATATAAATAGAGTCGTTCTAAAATGTATTGTATTGATACATGATAGCTCAGTAGAACTGATAACACAGGGCAGAGGCAAAATAAATTGTAATTTGTACGGTGCAAGCTGCGAGTGACGATGGAAAATCGAGGTAAATCTCTTTAATTAATTTATTCCAAACAGAATCGACCCCCACGGACTGTTTTCGTGGCATCCAATTTCGCATTAAATTACTTATTTCCACGGCACAATAATTTATAACTGTATCGGCCTGTTTACAGCTTTTTGTCCGTGATGGATAGATTAAGTACCTGTTTAGATGGTGAATTTTTCTCACTCTTTTGGTAAGTATAGTTGTGTATAGCTTTAATTTTTGACGTTGTAGCTGCATGTATCGAGTTAAGTTAAAACAGTAAACTTAGTGCTACGCTTACTACTACAAACAACAGACAATAAGTTTTTTTTAACTTTTTTGACTAGCAATCCGTTCCAGCTTCGTTCGGATAGTATCAATTCTTTTTTTAATAGTATCATAGTATAGATGAAGCAAAATGAAATAGGCATACATATATCCCATATTAGCGCCTTAAAAGCTATATAACGTACAAATTAAATTTACAACACAAGTTTACACCATACGTTAAATAATGTAAGTAACTAGTGTCTGATTGCTGGAAAGGAGCAATCCATGCTAATCGGGTAATATCAGGAATATCTATGACAGGATTAACTATCAGGTGAACTTAGTAACTATTTCGATATAAGGGACCAAACAGCAAACGGTACGATGATGCACGCATGCAACATGCTGTTAGACGGCCATTGCTGTTTATAAACATATGCAAACAGCTGAAACTGTTAGTCACTGCTAGGAAGCTACACTATTCACGTGACATAGGCTACATTATATTTTTAAAAACATTTTTAGCGCTACCCGTGCGTAGCCGGGGCGGATCGCTAGTGTTAAGTAAAGCCGCAAGTGCTTACTAAATCAGTGATTTATAACATGTTAAGTTATAAAATAAGGGAAATAGCTTGTATTAATAATAAAATAATAAAATGAATGTATACACAGGTTTCAAGATTGGAGCAGTGGTGGACCAGTGGTATAGGCCCTGATTAACGTACTTGTAGGTCGCAAATTCGAACCCAGGCAGGCGCTTTACTTTGTGTAAGTTACTTCATCACCACTGCTCCAAGAACGGTGAAGGAAATATCGTGAAGACACCGGCATCTCTTAGAACCAACAAATTCGAACACATGTGACATCCACCAACCCGCACTGTGCTAGCGTGGTGGATTACGGTACCTTACCTTTCTCGGAGAGGAGGCCTGTGTCCCTGCATTGGAGAAACGTATTAAGAAAGGCTGACTATTATTTATTTTTATTCAAGTTTGTAAATTTGCATCAGAATTCTTCTGTTCAATGTATTGACAAAAATTCGTTAGTAATTGACTTTCTCAACGCTCGTGAGATCAGCTTCTTGTAACACTGGTAGCATCAAACTTATCAATGGATTCCACGGAATGAAGCGCTATTGTAAAACATCTTTCGGTTACAAAACGAACCTATGAAGTATCACCGAGAACTCTTTGACTCTTATCGTACGATGGTAGGGTACAAATTGGCTTGGCATTATACGATGAGTTTTTTCAGAGACAAACCTACGTCAGAGGCTATCAATGAAGTCCACTATAGTGTTTGTGTTAAGTCATCGTATTTTAATGAACCGTCGATGACATGCTGTACGAGTAATAGACTCGCCGTGTTATTCTTTTTAGCGCCGAATTTTTTACTGCACTGTCGGTCTGTTCTTGGGATGTGGCGAGGAATCAAAAATAAAAAATGACCGACATTTTTTCAACAATTCATTTTTTAGCGCGCATTCTTAGATATCCTTCTTAATTTCGGTAGCTTCCAAATTTTATTTTGGAACATAGTTGCTTCAATAAAAAAAAATTGTCACGTCTCTTAATCTATTAGCTATTTATAGCTATTTTTTATGGAAGAAGGAAGGTGGTTCACCCGATGTTAAGTGACTACCTCTACCCATAGGCATCCGTAACAAGCAAAGAGTTGCGGATGCTTACCTTTATTTTGGACAGAGAAGACAGACAGACAGCTTCGTTCAATCCTCTTCCCATTTCTATCCTTTCCTAACCAGGAGAGGTTGGGAAGAGGAAAATAAATAGAATTGGTTCACTTATCACACGAAAGAGGCATAACTTCTACTTAAATCCCGTCTTCTGTAAGGTCGCGGTGTACCACCGGTGGAGCCGGCCCATTCGTTATTGTGGTAAAAAATCAATCGTTCAAATCAACTCCGATTTTTCACAGAGCTTTAACAATGGTCCCTAGTTATGCCGAATATGATAGTCTAGAATCAGTGAATCGTCTAGATTTGACGTGAATATTTTGCACATTAGTTGGAAATCAATTGTAGAACTATATATTCACTGTACTAAAGTTATAACTAGTTTACCACTTGACAGTGGTAGAGCCCGCAACAACAATATCTGTTGCACGAATGGGCCGGCTCGACCGGTGAAATACCACGACCTCACAGAAAACAGGCGTGAAGTAGAAGTATTCTGTGTTTCGTCTGATGAGTGAGGTGCGGGAGGCCTAATTTCAATCCTCCCCTTCCCTCCCTTTCTTCATAAGGATTGGACAGGGAGGGGTTAGCGGGGAAAAGAACAGGAAGGAATATACCTTTTCCTGTGTTTGCCCGTTTGTCCATTAAAGGTAGGCAACGCATCCGCAACACATTTGCTTGTTGGGGATGTCTATGGGTAGCTCTCATTTAACATCAGGTGATCCGCTTGCTCGTTTGCCACCTTATTCCATAAAAAATATCTATATGTACTAATATGTAGTAGTATTAAGACGTACGAAAGACGTTTTTGTTTGTAAGGCCGAAACTCTGAACATACTAATCCGATTAATTACTTAGCGTTAGAAAGCTACATTATTTAGATGTGACATAGGAATTTATTATATATAATTTATATCTAGAAGTGATATATACATTGTATAATTGAGGTGCGATATTCCACCTAGGCAACATCGGGTGCGAAGAAACGGTGTTAAATAAAAATGAAAGAAAAAACTATAAATTTCGTCAATCATTCAAAATATTTTCAAATCTTTGACAGCTTGCGGGTTGTTTGTTAAAAATCAAATCACAGCAGGTGCGTTTTCCCTCCAGTTTTGTCATTTCGGCCAGCGATCGGCCACCGGATGTCCCTCAGCGCACTGAAGCGACACGAGCTCGTTACCGACCCCCCTCTCTTGAGGATACCTGACTCATTTCCTTCCACGTTTTTTTTCGAAAAATTTTTGAACGGAATTGGATTGCATTTAGACGTTAATAGTGTTTCCCACAGATACGTAAAACTTGTTTCCTAGATGACTTGCTTTTAAATAATTGCATATTTTTGCACCACGAGGATATATTTGAAATAGTATGTTTTTTAAAGAAAACTCACGTCGGAAGCCTAATTCTGATCCTCTTCCTATTCTTCCCCTTTTCTAATGAGAAAAGCATGACAGGAAATGGGATTTGACGGGAAATGGATAGGAAAAGAACAGATCGTTTTTTCTATTTATTCCTATGTCCATTAAAGATAGGCAAAGTATCTGCAACTCATTAGCTTGTTGCAGATGCCTGTGGGTAGCGCTCACTTAATATTGGATGACCCGCTTATTCATTTGTCATCTTCATCTGTAAAAAAATATATTTGAAGAACTCAATAAGACTTGAAACTCAAACAGGATTCAGGTGTAGTATGTATTTATAATTGCGATTTGATTTTTGTTGTATTAATTTTCTTGTTTTATTAATTTCTCCTAATAAAATAAACCTATTAAATGATAAAATATGTTATGATAAAAGATATTTGTTTTAGAAATATTTCGCTTCAACTAGAAAAATACAACGGACAACACACAAGGTCATTGAACATTACCTTTTTGTTTTTATTCCAACGCAAGAATTTTTAATTTCCGGTGGACAAGGTTTTACTGAAATGCTCGCTAGCAATAAAACCTGCAAAACTATATTTTTTGAGGTTAGGCGTAAATACGCAATGATAGTCTATTCATGTATGAAATTTGTTCTTCAATTATGGAGATTCAATCGTATCAATTGCCCATCATTTTTAAATTCTTATATCTATAGGAATCCGCTGAAATCTAATCAATTTCGGTAATTTTGTTGTTGTCGGTAAAAGTTGGAGTAAGGTTTCTATAAATCAATTTATTTGACATTAATTGTACACACTGACGGAGATTGGTTCTGGGATTTTTACTCACCAAGTTTTGAGATTCAATCACTTCTAGAAATAAGTAATGTACTAAAAAATACCCTCTTTGTCTTCAGTGTGCTGGATGTTTAGTAGTGTTGGAAAATATATAACATCGGGTCTATGTTCTTAGTGTATTTCTTCAATAAAAATGTTGATTTCAAGAACTGACCGGATTATAATGAATGTTTTGGGTCGCAGGTATCACGTAGGTCCATTAAGACAATCTATAATTACAGACATGAAGTCACGGGAGTAACGTGTTTGTATATGCATAAAAAGTGTTCTATCGGTCGGCCGGTCCTTTGTTAAATAAATTAGTTTCGGTGTCTACCAAATTACGCCTCGATCCTATCTGTATGTATAGCACACTCGATCTTGGCAAGGAAATATGCTCTACCTATTATAACGAAGTGAATATATTAACATACGTAAGGATCTCCTTACAAAACGATCTTGAAACAATAGACGATTATACATCATTTGAAAAAAAAAGCTTTTTGGAACACTAGTAGCCGAATACTATTTGTTTTCATTGATTTATTCATGGTCAAAGTGTGGATACAAGGCGCCGGCGGAGACGGTCTTTTTGAAATACATCTTATTGGAATTGGTAATGAGGCTTTCTATGAGCCTTTAGAAAATCAAGTCGTCACGCGTAAGTCGTAAGTGAAACCGCATAGTCGTCCGAAGGGTTTGGAATTTGACATAATTTGAAAACAAGCAACTAAGCAGAAGGAAGGCACTTATCGAAGGCCATTGTTTTATTTAAGTTTCTTCTCATATAAAATTTATCAGTGGTCGTGATAAGGGCGTATGTGATAAATTGCCTGTTTCATAAGGCGTTCATTAGAAGCGTGCAAAATGCGCTCCGTTGCACAGCGATAACTCTACCGATAACGGTTTTATTGCTTCAAATATTACCTATTCTCATACGCCAGCTCGGCTTTTGCCTCGACAAACGTCACGGAGACAGTGGAAAAACCTAGAAAATATTCGTTGATTATGTTACATTATGATTTATATGCTCACATATAAAATGTATATTGGGTCCATCGTAATTCCGATTCAATTGTTTCTGGTGCGTGTAATATTAGCAGTCCATACGACTAACTTTACAAATATAAGAATAATTAAAGATAAAGGCTAAAGATTACGATAGAAATGGAAGTAGAGCTAATTGCGCGTTGCACGTGCCTCGACCTCGGCTGGATCGGACATGTCTTCGGGCGACGGCACGGCTGATCTGACTCTGACTCTACTGAACAATAATAATTATTTCTATAATCAGTTGGATTATCACGAACCTTTGTATTTGTCTCTTCTAGATATTAAATCTACTATTGGAGTCCAATATTACATGACATGTGCTTTTGAAAATTACTGATAAAAGTCTGCAACACCTTCAGACTATAAAAATTTGAATATTCTCGTCAAAACGCGTTAGCCAAGAAATGTGTACATGGAGTTAACCGAATACAAACAAACAATTATTTCTATTTCAAATCTTTATTTCTTTTTAAAACTTACACATTTACAAAATACTTTAAAAAATTGTTGCACCGGTTGCAGAGTCCTATGATTCAAGCACGTGGTCGGAGTTACAGAGAGAGGAACTTGATTACAATGCGGGCAGACTTTAATATAACTGCTTTTTGTATCAAACCCTTTATCTAACTATTTAGCGAGAGCTTCTTAAAATTTTGGCTAAAGCTCTTCGCTAAAAGTCCGTTTATAGATTCGACCTCAGAATAATGGTAGTTGATTTCCTCCTTCCTTACCTCGCATGGCCGTAATCTCATGAACTCAGTTTTGTATTTCATCAACTTTTTCTTCTCAGCTTTTATGAGATTCTTGCCATACGGGACAGTGATATTGACCAACACGGCTACACGAGTCTTAGATCGGTTTATTATCACGATGCCGGGTCTATTGCCCACAATAGTCCTGTGTCTGTGATAATAGATCGGTCCTAGTAGAGCGTGATATGATGATTTGCCAGAACTGGCGATGACTGGTATTGGTAATACGTTACCTCAGTATCCATATTTAAGGGCATGATGAAAGGAACGGATGATCTTGGCCACTCGATGATGACGAAGATATTAAGTAGAAAAAATACAGAGAAATCGCCGATGAAAAAAATTGGTGTTGTTAAAGTTGAAGGAATTCCATTTTTAGGGTTTAACTAAACTCAGTTAAATTATTTAAGTCGATTATGACTAAGATTATGGGTTGGTTCCAGCAAACTTAGAAAGCCTCAATCGAATCCCAAGCGGCACTTAGCAATGGCCTTTTGCAAAATTTAAGATACTTGTATAAATCGATATACAAAGACGAAAAGCCATAACCGGAAACCATGCTGATAATCATGGTCCGTATCAGAGGCATATTTATTTATTTTGTTGTAAATTATATCTAATTTACTAGGTTAAAAGACTCAATTTATGTCTGAACAAATATGGTCTTGTACGTTGAACCCATACAAGACCATATTACAAGTACATGGGCTTCGATCATTGTTTTCTTTTGAAAAATCGTGTTTCTTTCGAAAAGATATTTAGTACATTTATTCTATTATTATTCATTAGTACAGAGTTTTTAAATTTTAAGGTAGGTACATATATAGGTTATCATCCATAGGTTGATAACAAACAAAGCAACCACAAAAAATGGCACTTTAAAAATTGTATTTTTTTTGATAATTCGCTTTTTTTCAGAAAAGACACTTACATTTGTAAACGAAATAAAATAAAAAAACTTAAATTTTAATAAAAAAAATTGAACCTTATCTATATACAAAAGATTGATCCAAATAGCCAGAGCCGTATCCAACATAGCCCAAATTATTATGTATAGGTAATACAAGATATGCTCATTTAATATTGTAAGATTAGAATAATTCATACAAGTCATGACATAAATTATTGATGTATAATTAATTAAATTAGCGAATAAGTTATTTATAACTATACCGACTATTGCTTTGACTACATAGTTTCATTTAATCTCATTCCGCCCACACAATGACAAGGAACACGCCATCTCACATGATGTCAAAGATAGCGGCCGGCGTTAGCTTATTCATTTCTTTAATTAACTATCACACACAGCGCTCTCGATTATAAGACGCGGCTACCCGGCTTTTGTATCCATTCAGTCTACCTGACGAAGCCTTCATATTTCGTGCCAAACAGAAACCTATCTTATTACCTCCTACTAAGAGCTATTGTGTAAATCGAAACGTCTCGGCGACTAGCTGTCTCGGCACTTGGAACATTCCTAAATTAATTCTTAAAGTATTAGATCTAATTTATAACGTAGTATTGTTGTAATAAAATATAAGTCGACTACCGAATAAATTGTTCTCACTTATTAGATGTTTCCATAATAATGTGGTATTTTAACTCGGATGTCTCGTATATTAACATTCAAGTAATTTTTGTAATGTAAAATTTGATATTTGGATTGATTAAATAATAATAGCTAAAGTAGATAAATTGTTTGGTACGAATGGTACAAATAAGGAAACGTTCAGTCCGCAAGGATTCAAGGATTTATGTACTTGGATTATAAAGCGCGAAAAAATATTGTTTGTTCGTAATGGTCAATTTTGAAAACACCGTACTGATATTAATGAATTTTTCATCAGTAGAAAACTACATTATCCGGATGTAATATCGTCCGACATTGAAAATATTGCAGAAGCTAGACTAAAGCGAATTTAACGAAATTGAACAAACATGAACTAGTGCAACCTATGACACATAGACCTTGATAATCGGGCGGTTATGTGGTTATCAATCTTTATTAGAGTAATTTATCCCATCAAAAACATTTTATGTTAAAATTGATTGGCAAGACTGACAGTCCTAAATGCTGTTGTTGTTAGAAAGTTATGAGGCAGTAGAGCCAAGTCGCAAGCTGTGTGTGACTTGTGCTAAAACGTACGGGTAGGCGGTTTCATGATTGGCGCACAAACTATTCCTCATTGACTTCAATGTTATGTTTCGTTTCACAAATTTTGAATCGACTACTTTCTAACTTTATGTATTGAATGTACCGGCCTCCCAGAAGTGTCACCCTTATATCTAGGGTTGAAGGTAATGATATTTTATACTATAGATATGTTATACTCATAAAAATTCACACGTAGGTACACTTCAGTTGTTCGGGCATGTTGAAAGGATTTATGAAGAGAGAATAACGAAACAAATTTATGTTTAAATTTACAAAAGTGAGTGGCAGTGTTGGTAGGGGACGGCCTAGGACAACTTATGTCGATCAGATTTTTAGTGGTTTACTAAAAAAAGGCGATATAAGGAGCACACATAACCGACGAGCATGTATGCGTAGATGTATGAATGTCGAAGATGCGAGTGAAGTGTGCCAGGATCGCGCCAAATGGAAATCCATGATCTCTGCCTACCCCTCTGGGTTATGGGCGTGAGCGCATATTTATTTATTTATAAAATTCCCACGTCAAATGGCGTGAAAAGGATAGCGTAATTAAAATAATAATAAAAAATGGACACCTAGTGTTTGTCATTAAGCATAAATGTAAACACATGACGTAAGCTACAGAAAAAGCGTCCTAATTTGTACGCTTTCGGGTCTTAAATTTTCGACGGCTAATGGCATATCTGCTACTTTTTGTATTATAATAAGAGAAACTCGAAGAGACGGCACGAAAGCGTCCCAATTGGGACTTTTTCATTAGCTTACGTCATGTGTTTATATTTACGTTTTAGCGACAAACACTAAGTGTCCTCTTTTTCTTATGATTTTAATTACGCTATCCTTTTTACACAATTTGACATATGTGAATGTTGCTATCGCTGTCTTTGGAATACTTTTGGCCGGTGACGTATGTGTGTGACTTATCTATAGTATAAAATATTATTGAAGTAGGAGAATTGAAATGGCATGTTTAGTCATTCTGCCGAAGGACATGTTACTCTAAAAATTTCAGCAATCTATCATCATCGGGAGCGAAGCTATGACCGTTCGAATAATCCGAAGAAACGATCCAAATATGTTA